>VSMD01117140.1:0-33531 GCA_008750895.1 Mirza zaza | reverse complement strand
AAATGCGGTTTGGAGGGTGGGTAACGCAGGACAGATGAGGGAGACCAAGGAGGAGACTGTTGCAGCATTCCAGTAAGGAAATGACAGCAGCTGGGGTTAGGGAGGTTCCAACTGAGATGAAGACCAGTAAGGGAGGTTAAAAAGGTATTTTTGAGTTAAAATGGGCAAGCCATGGTGCCGGATGGGTATGGAGTGGAGAGAGAGAAAGCAATGTCAAGAACGCCACCCACATGTGACTCGCATGGAGGATGAATGGTGGTGTCACTCATGGAGAGAGGACACCAAGGAGGAGGATGCAGTTGGTAGGGGAGAAGGCTTGAGTCCACGCCACGATAAATATCCAAGTGGAGGTGTCCGGTCATAAGGTGGCTATGTAGATCTTGGGCTCGGGGCTAAGGTCTGAGTTAGGCTATTAACCCAGGAGTCATCTGTGAAGAGAGGGGAATCAAAAGGATGGATGGAATCACCAGGGAAAAAGTAGAGGGTTAGAGGAGTAAATGATCTAGGGCAAAGGCTGCTCTAACAAAATGCCATAGATTTGATGGCTTATAAACACCAAAAATTTATTCCACTCAGGTCTGGAGTCTGCGGAGTCCAGGGTCAAGGTGCCGGGGAAGACCTTCTTCCTGGTTCATAGATGGTGCCTTCTCACTGTGTCCTCACACGGTGCACGGTGCAAGGGAGCTCTCTGGGGCCACATTTATAAGGGCATTAATCCCATTCATGAGGCTCCACCCTCATGACCTAATCACCTCCCTAAGGCCCCACCTCCTGATACCAGCTCCTTGGGGACTAGAATTTCAGTATATGCATTTTGGAAGGAACCAAACATTCAGTTTGTAGCAGGTGGAATGGCCAAGAAGGACGGATGAAAATCAGACAAGGATGATTTTATGGAAGGCAAAGGACTACAATGTTTCAAATGATGAAAGTCCTGAGTCAAATGTCACTGAGAAGTCAAGTAAAACCAAGACTGAAAAATGCCCATTAGATGTGAAGACAGGGATGTCATCGGTAACCTTAGGGCGAGCGGTTTTGGTGTGCAGCACCACTGTGTTGCAATGTGCTGATGGAGGGGCGAAGGTGAGGACATGAATGTACCCAACGTAGACAGCTCCTTAGAGCAGCTGGCTGTGAGCAGAGGACAGAGACAGGAATGGGGCTTCCAGGATGCAGGTATAGTTTTATTTTGCTTTAAGAAATAGACCTGAGCATGTTTAAAATGCTGATGTGAAATAACCAAGTTGAGAGGAAACTATCGAATCCATAGGAGAGAAGAGAACGATGACTACTGGGCACTTAAGAAAGTGGGAGGACCTAACAAAGCGAAGGTGGAGCTTTGGTCCTGAGCAGACAGGAGGGACAGCTGGTCCATGGCCCCAGGAAGGAAAGAGAGGCAGAGGGAAGGGGAGGGGGTAGCCAGGTGCGCTGCGCTGGCAGGGAGCAGAGTGAGACCCCACCCTTGGCCGGGTTCTTGCAATGGGGGAGGTGACATCAGCAGGATCATAGGTGACCATCTTTTAACCTGCAGAAGACTTAGAATTAAGTATAGAAGGGAACCATACCCTTTCTATTAAGATATGTGTGCTTGGAAATAAGCTGTTTGTGCACTTGTTATGTTTAAGAAAACGTGGCCTTTAAGAGTCATAGATTAACTTTTCCATTCTAATGTAAAATGTTACGCTGAGCAATTGACTTGGAAATCAGATTCTAAGTTGAAGTCTTACTATATTAAATTAGTATTGGAACCTCTAAAAGAATTTAAGTTTTTCTGTACTTGTAAGTTTAATGAATTAGATTTATAATAGTTACTTAAATATTTGAGAAGGTTTGTTAGACAATTGAAGTACTTAAGAAGGAGTTCAAATATATTAAGTCTATAAATGCAGTTTACAATGTTTAGAGCAATTTAATTAAGCACATTTGTAAATGAGACGAAACATTTCTCAAAGGTACCCTTAAAAGTGGTTGTTAAAATTTGCTAGACTTATAAATAAATAATAAGATTTGTAAACTAAATTTCAAAGCTTATAGAAGAACTTGGGTATGTGTGAATTTGTAACTTTAATAAATTGAATGTTAATTTTGAGAACCAAAGAAATCTTTAATCAATAATTCTGATGTCCAAGAGCTGCTCTTGATGGCATAAAATGAATCTTTTTTCATTATTTTTAAAATACGGTTATGACTTTAAAATCAACCAATATAGAGAGAAAAAGCTGAAGCCCCCTGGCCTGTTCCCCATAGGTAATCATGACAAGTTTCTTGTGTTTTTCCCCAGAAATTTTCATTGTGTACACATACAATATGCCTTCCACCTCATTTGTACACAAAGTTTATTCTGCATCTAATATTCTGTACTGCTTTTTTGATTAATAACAAATCTTAGCAACATGTCCATGTTTCTCAAAAAAAATAAAGATTAAAATCCCTTCCTCCACCTCTTTGGGGTGTAACGGCATCCCTCCCCCCCCGGAGCAAGGACAAACTTCTCTCTGTGTCCACAACATCCTCTCTCTCCACCCAGTAAACAAAAATGGCACTTCCTGAAAGTGCCAATGAGTTCCATGTTACCAAAGCCACTACAGGTTTCTCAGCTCTCATTTCTCTCGATCTCTGGCTTTTGACACTTGGCTCTCTTTCTTGATACACTCCCTCCCATGGGTTTTCCAAATTCTCCTGCCTTCTCCTGCTACCCTGTCAACTTCTGCTCTCATATCCTCTCCTACCTAGACAGCACACCTGTGCGGACCTGAAAACTCCTCCTCAGTTGTCCTCTTGTCCCCCAGAGCATTTCCTGAAGAGAGTGCATCCCTCCCTCGGGGCTCCCTCGACCGCATAAATGCAGATGACTCACACATTGGCGCATCTCCAGCCCAGATGCCTCCTCTTGGCTCCGGAGAGATCTGGATAACTGTTTCACAGCATCAGCTCTGGCATGGCTCAAAGACAGGACCACTCCGTAATTTGTTGAGCTCAGTACAAAATAAAAATGCAAGTTCCTGTGTTCAAAAATGACGAAGGATTTCAAGATAGTGACAGAAGAGCACGAGGCCAGCCCTGCTCGACGGCATCTCAAGCTCAACAAGTCAAATAACTGTACACCTCCACCCCCACCACCAAACCCTTCCTCTCTTTCCTGTCTCACCATCCAGTTATTCGAGCCTGGAAATTGGGAGTCATCTCTGACACCCTGTCCTCCATGGCCCCTTTATCCAGTGGCCCACCAAGGCCCGTGTAGATTTCCACGCCCAGATGTCACCGCATTCCACCCATTGCCGGTGGCCCCAGCTCCCGCTTAGCCCTAGTGAGCATCATTTCTTATCTATCCTGTTGCAACAGCCTTTTCTCTGGTCCCCATGCTCACTGCACCTCTCTCTACACCCGGTCAGTCCCCTCTAATTCTACAGTCTGCGCTAGGGCCAGAGAGATTCCCCACCCCCAAATATAAAACTGACGGTGACAATTCATCACCCACTTCGTCCCCTACCCCACAATCCCTTGCTGAAAACCCTTTAGTGGTTTCCCATTCAAAGCCTCCCGCCCCCACCCCATCACTTTTCTTATGACTTCGAACACATTATTTTCATTATCTAGAAGTTTTTATGTTTTTATAAACAAATTTGTCAGCCGTTTTCTTTTGTGGCTTTTGAGATTGGTGTTCTTAGAATGATTTCCTCCTACTTCAGTATTATAAAAACATTATCCATGTTTTCTTCCTCTATTTTGTAGTCTCATTTTTTTTTTTTTTACATGTGAATGTTTGACCAGTCGTGGTTGGATGTGCGGTACGAGGCTTCAGTGTTGTGTTCCGAGTGGCTAGTCACCTCCCCCGGCGGAGTCCCCTGGCGGAGCTGCCCCTCCCTCTCTGCACGGCAAAGCCACCTTTACCTGGCGCTGAAGTTCCGTCCATATCTGGGTCTATTTCTGGCCTCTCCATTCTGTTCTATTGATCTCTTTTTTCTTGACTACACATTTTCTGATGACCTGACTTGATTGAAGGATCAAACCCAGCCTCCTGCAGAATGAATGTCCTTCTTAATCCTCCATAAATAACAATTCCTTCAACACAGCTTTTTTTCTTCCTTTTTTCCTGATAGGAGATGGGGATAACAGAGGCTCAAGACTGTATTTTCTGGTAAGGTCTGGAATGCCATTCTTCTGGGTTATTGAATGAGATCAAAGTTATCAGCGCAGCAGCCGGTAGAATAGACAGCCTTGTGTGGAAATGGGAAGAGCCCATCAGAGATGCTATCGGATCCCAGCTTTGAGTCTCTGAATTCCCAGTGCTTACCCGTGCCTCTGGGCTTTCCCTCCCTCCTGCCTTCCACCAAGCTGTCCAACTCCTCTCCAAACCTCAGCTCAGGTGACCCTTGCCCGGACAGCCTCTCCTGAAGTCCTCCCTGTGCCCTCTCCAGCCACTGGGCTTACCTCTGCCATAGCCCTTGACACAGGGCCGGCGCCATTGACACCCCTGTCACAGAACTGTCCTAACCGCCTCTCCCTCAGACCGCCGTGGGCTCCTGGGGCAGGACCTGTCTCTCAGTAGACTCGTGCCCTCTGCGTTGAAGTGACCCTCAGTCGGGCACTCCAGAATGTGTGCGGGGTGGAACAGCTCATTTGTCTCTGCACAAAAAGCAATTGACGCTTATTGTAGAAAATCAAAATAACAGAACTGCTCTAATAACCCTCTCCCCAGTTCCAGTGCCTTGTCCAGAAGAAAGCACTGTGAGTTTGGCAAGGATCTCGGTGAGTGTCTGCAGACACGACGGCCAGGTTTCCCAAACGGATGGCCGGCCACCCCCTTCCTCCAGGGGCGAGAGTAGTTTGCTCAGAGCCACCCCCTTCACAGCTCAGGGAGGAGGAAGGCCCGGGTGGGGGGCAAGCTGCCACCATTAGTTGAGGCCCTGCTGGGGTTGAAGTCTGCTCTGTTGAAGTCTGGACTCAGCACTCCATCTGCAAGGTCAAAGCAGGGAAGCTGAGGCCGGGCACCTGGCTGGCTGCTCGGGCCTCCCCCGCTGCCTCCACCTCGAGGCCTGTCCCCCTCCCTGCTCCTTCCTCCAGTCCTCTCTTTCCCCAGAACCCACTCATTTATCACCTTTGCATGAGCTCCACCAGGCAGGCCATGTCAGGAAATTCCTTGGTGTTCGTTTTAATAAAACTTAATTATTACGACAGCCTCCCGAGTCATAATGCATTTAGTGGCTCATTTTTCACGTCTCCGTCAGAGGCCTCCTGGCAGACAGGTGGGAGCAGTGGAGGCCGGGGACGGAGTGTCAGAGGCCCTTCCAGCCTCCACAGGAGCTGGGTTTGGGGAAGCTCCCCGCCTCTTCCTCGGCCGGCCCAGCCCTTCCTCTTCATTCTCTGAGGGTGAGATAGGAAAGTCACCAAACATGGAGTCAGGAGACCCGGGGCTCAGTCCCACCCGCTGCAGACTGCCACGCAGATCTTGAGGAAGCGATGCACCCTCCCTGGGCCTCAGCTTTCTCATCTACAAAATGGGAACAGTTTCCACCCAAACCCAACAGAGCACCATCGTGAGAGTCAGAAGAAAGGTCTCAGGTTGAGAGGCCTCCCCTCCGGGCTGTGGGGCCAACACTGCAGGTAGTAGCGGCCGTGGTGGACCTGCCCCCCTGGGCCTGCAGGTCTGCTCAACTCAGTAAGGGATGGGGTGAATTTGGAGGTCCCCAATAATCACAACACCAGCTGACATTTATTAAGTGTTTCGCAAATCCCAGGCCCTATGCCAAGGGCTTTATATGCACTAGCTAGCTAAATCTCTCAAGTACTCTAATTGCTACTAGCATAAAGATAGGTACTGGTGTCTTATCCCTATTGTACAGATGAGAAAACTGAGGCACAAGGAAGGAAAAGCAATGTGTCCAAAGTTACAGATGTGTGAGTCAATGTTGGAGCCAAGATTTGAACTCTGGCTGACCCCAGGCTCTTACTGATAAGGTGGTCGCCCCAGGAGAAATCAGAGAGGAGCAAGAAATTTTCATAATCGAGACAAACTCACTGTCAAATTAAGAAGAATACAGAGGTTGAGCTGAGCTGCCAGAGCCTGTGGCATCTTTGCCAATTTTCTACCCTCAGCCTCACACCAGTGGGTGAGCCAGCACACTGAGTGGTGTTGCTACAACTGACACTGGGCTAGGATATGGCATTTTAATTTTGAAAATAATTAAAGTGGGCTGGGGCTCAGGATATACCACCCCAAAATATGACTGTAGGAGGCCAGCATATGCCATGGCAAAATAGACTTCTTTGGCATATTTCAAGCTGGTTATTCTGAGAAACTGCAGACACAGGAGTAGCTCGGAAAAGCTGTCCTTTTGTAAAGGAAATTTACATCTATAAAGGAAATCGACATTGGTAAAACTATCTGTATCAGGAAGAGGCTGCTCGGAGACAACTTTTCTTACCTGGATAACAAGACGACTTTTAGTCATCACACATTCCTTCCTTCAGTCTGCCATAACTGTGTCACCCCTACCCCCAGCCCTGAAGTCCCAAGCCCCTGTTCCTTTCTGTAGCTCAGGATCCTATATAAGCTTCAATCATCTGGCCTTACTTTGAGTCTCAGGTTTTGTGAGATGCACACAATTAAGAATATTTTTTCCTGCTAATCTGTTTTATGTCGACTTAATTTAAAGCTCAGACAAAGAACCCAGAAGAGTGGGGGGAAGACATTGTTCCCTCCCCTACAAGAGCACTGGCCCAGGAGCGAAGTCAGCTTCCATTTACTGAGCATCTAGTACGCACCAGGCCCCATCCTGTGTGCTCATGTACATTATTTCTGACTCTCACACACTCCTCTGGAGTCACTGGTGTTATCTTCATTTTGCTGATGAAGAAACGGAGGCTCAGAGAGTGCTAGTGACTTGCCCAAGGTCACACCACCAGGAAACAGCAAGACTGAGAGTCCAGTCCAGGTTTGATCAACCTCAAAGCCTTTTTAGCCTCACTGCTCTGCCTCCCTCTGGAGCATATTCATTTCTACTCACGCGTCCAGCTTCACCTCCACCACCTGCTGGGCCAGGCCAGGGCCTCAGGGCTGCTGGAACACATCGCCAGGAGCCAGCCACCTCCCCTCTCTCGGGAAGAGGAGGTCTGTGCTGCGAGGAGACTCCGGACACCTGCCAGACCAACCGAGCGGTGGCTCCCACACAGCTGTCCAGAATCAAGCTGGCAGCTTTGCTTAGGTTATTCTACGTTAAGGCTTCGCGCTGCTGGTAAGACAAGGAAACAGAGGAGATAAAAATAATGAAACAAAAGGAGAAAGTCACAAAGTTACAAGAAGTCTCAAAATATCTTTCTGTTCTGGATATTTCTCCTAATAGCAGCTGGGGCAAAGGCCCCTTTGGGGGCTTCTCATCTGCAGAGCTGCAAGAGAAGAATGATGGAGCCCACCTTGGTTCCCTCCTCTCCCTTCCCCGCCTCTTTGCTAACAGACCCAGTCTTGTTCAGGAAATCCACCCCCAGGGAAACTGACCCTAGTCCCAGATGAGGACTAAATCCTGAATGATCCAATATGTCCCCTTGTTAGTGATAGGTTAAGGAGTGGCAAGTGGCCCATGCATGCTTTCTGGGGTCAGGGGTTTGAAATGATTATTGGAATAATTTGGGGTAAACTTGTTTCTACTTTGCAGTTCCAATTATTTATTTATTTATTATTTTATTATTACTTTTTTTTTTTTAAGAGATGAGGTCTCATTCTGTCACCCAGGCTGGAGTATGGTGGCATGATCATAGCTCACTGCAGCATCAAACACCTGGGTGATCCTCAAATGATCCTCCTGCCTCAGCCCTGGAGTAGTTGGGACTATAGACATAAGCCACCATGCCTGGCTTGTTCCAAATTTTTAGATGCTCGTATCTCTGGTTAAGAACAATAACAGATGATGAAATTTCAGTGTCGAGCTGCCCTCTCAATTCCAGCAGGAACAAACAGATTCTGTTTCTCTACGTTTTGACTTAACTGTCTTAGTGTCATACATGAGACAGTAGGCTTCTGTTCCAATCTGGGTTTCTCCCCACCGCCCCCACTCTTCATGGCTAATTAGTTAAAAGCATACTGTTGGCAAACACAATATGAATAGAAAAAAAATATTGCTTAGCTTTAAAAAACAGGCATGTTATAATTTTTCTTGAATTTTGACCTTTCAGTAATGCCTTATATCAAAGTTATAGTCTTGGGATAGCAACATGACTCACAAAAATCATTGCTAGCCTGAAATTTTGAATGTAACGCAAATTTTGGCATATGAAAAAGCCTATTTCTGCTGACTTCTGCTTTGGGGATACATTCTCAAGGAAAAGCATTGTTATCTCACAAGTTAACACATCACTCCCTACAATGTAGCAGAGTCTTCAATTCCTCATATTCAAGAAAAATTAAAATATTCTGAGCACATCCTCGCAGTAGTGCTCAACATAAATTACAAAGCATAAAGACAGTTTTGAAATGTAAAATATTTTATTACAAGTGGCCTTCCCTACAACAAGAGAGTGAATCCTAATGTAAACTATAGACTTTGGGCGATAATGATGTGCTAATGTAGGTTGACAGATGGTAAGGAAGGTACCACTGCCGTGTGGAATGTTGTTAGTGGGGAAGCTTGTGCCTGTGTGGGCACAGGGGGCATGTGGGAATTCGCTACAGTTTCTACTCAGTTGTGCTGTGAGCCTAAAACTGCTCAAAAAAATAACTGAGTACGTAAATGGCTTTTTCTTGGGGCCAGAGATAAAGACAGTTTCCATACCTTACCTGGTCCTGGAAATGCACTCCAGGGCTTTATAACTATCAGAAAGTAAATATTTATTTTTAAAAGCCTAAGATATACCTGCCTCCTAACGGTCTATTCATGAGTTGACTCTTAGCTATTTATTTGATAGCATGGTTTGAAGTCATTAGTGGCTATTGGTCACTGCTCATCCGAAGGAGCATTTTTGAGTGCTTCCCTCTACAGGCCACAGGAGAGATAGCAACCAACACAGCCCTGTCCTCAGAGTTCGCATCTTCATAGATTTGTTAATTCCTATTTGCAATAGCGTAAGACAAAAACTCCAGTAGGAAAGCATCCAAGGAAACAAGTCCACTTGTGGTAGGGAAGGTGTCAGGGAGGACTTCAGGGAGGAAGGGTTGCTGAGGTGCATCTCGGATCTTCATGCCTCTTGGAAGTTTGAATCCGTGATGCCTGCATCCTTTAGTGCAAAGGACATGACAGAGAGGCTGCTCCAGATGAGGCCAGAAAGGCAGTGGTGGCCAGAAGATATTGTAGAAGGCCGGGCCAGGGCAGGGGGACATTGTCTGGTAACCATTTGGGGCTTTCTCCAAATAGATTTTATCGCAGTTATGTTCATTCGATACCTTGTACAAGTTCCTTGTCAGTTATAACATAGTTGTCACAGCATTGGATGGCTTGATGGTCAGAAAGATATCACGGACATAGGCAAAGGATGTGACTTCCTTTGCTGTGGCTCATGTCGTGGACTGTGAGACTCAGCAGTACTCGAGCCTGGAGTACGAGCTTCCTTGGCCTTCCAGTCCCATGAGGGTATCTGCTGTTAACGTCAGTCCTGATGAGCGTACAGGTCCCTCAGACCTGTGGGACCCTCCCTCTACCATTCTCACAAGGGTGTCTTACTCTGGCTGGCCACTCCAGATCGCTCTGGAGACTCCCAACTCAGCGCAGGCCTGATGGTTTACTGCAAGGCCGTGTACTCCGAGGTCAATGCCCCATGGTCAGTTTCCCAGAGGAACCATCTCTTTACCAAGCCCAGTTTCCCACCGTAAGAACAATCGCCTATGTGTCTACATTTCTATATGAGAATTTTGGCATCGTGGGTTCATTTTTAAATAGGACACACTTGTAAGCTCTAAAGGAAAAAAGAAAAGGCTTCTTGCGAAGTATTAGCTCTCAAGATTACAGTTCCGTAGGATGTTCAAGGTACTTAGGGCGAATGAAAATGACACAGACAGCTGAACACTCCCTACAAATGGAACACCAATATAGATCTAAAGTTTTATGCGTGACTCTCAATGCGGTTAATGAAAAGGAAAGGGAAACAAGAGGTTAGCAGTATTTCCAGGGCATTTGCTCCCAAATGTTTCAATCCTGTTTTCTTTGGACTTTGAAAAGTGGGATTGCAAGTAACCTATCAAGGAGGCATTAAAGCAGAGAAAGCCACAAATGCACGGTGTTGTCAGGCAGGAGGAAGCCATCAGAGAGAACCCTTTCCTTTGGTTGCCAAGAGAACTGGGAGCTTGTTGCCTGGGGCCATGTTGAGGAAGCAACCAGCTAGAGGCACTGAGCAATGACCTATTGTTCCTTATGTGATAAAATACTGCTTGTCTGAGTTGATGAAATAAAAATAATAAGAATATCAGGGTTCTGGGGGGAAAAAAAGAGTGAATTTCAGGTCTGGGTATCTTCTGCATAGGAAAACTCCATTTAATCAATTCCTTTGAGACATGAAAACATCTCCATTTCTAAGAATCTCCATAGTAAAATACAAGCATAACATGGCATACCCCAAGACAAAAATAATCAGTCCCTTTTGTTCTTAGTACCATTTCATACTTGGTTGTTTTGCCTACTTAGCGGTTCTTGAATTTTGGTTGTGATGCATTGAAAGGGCCTTTAATGACTGTGGGACACTTGTCACCAGGGGGAACACTCACTCTTGTTGGTGCTTTGTTTAATATTCAACTCCCCGGCCTTAGGAATCTATTAAACAATATTCCTATTAACAGTCAAACATTATTTTCATAATTGATAAATCAAAACTTATTACAAACTGAACTGATTAAAATTTTCCAAACTTATAAACATTGGTTACAAAATTATTTAAGCACACTCTCCAATGCTTTTAATTAAAAATATGAGTTTAATATGTCAGACTCCCTTAAATGCTTCAAACATCTAAAAATTTAGCCAAAATGCACACAAAACACCATAATGATTGAAAAATATATACTTGTCATTATACTGGTTACAAAAGCGTAAAGATCATCAATATTTTTTTTATTATTTTTATACTTATTTTCTCAGCATTATTTTCTTAAGAGTTATTGTGGTAGTTTCCTAGGATTAGGATGTGAAATGATCTCATTTCTCCTAGGAATATAGATTTCTTCCAGAACCAAAAGAAAGATAATATTATCTCAGGCCAGCAGGTTTAGGACTTTTGATTCTTATTTGGGAGTGACAAAGGGTCTCCCAAAATTACAATGCTTAAGATTAAATGGGGCATGATCAAGAATGTAAAAGTCCGTGCCCTTCACATGGGCTTCTTTTCTGCAACCAGAGAGTTGCCCTAAAGTGTGTTTCATCTCCTAGGAGAGCAGAGATTAAACTCTGCAGGTTTCTGTCCTTATAAAGACATTTGGCCAATGCTCCTAGCACCTTATTGGTTCTCTCTTGATGTGTGGTCATGCATGACTGCTAATTTCTACTTTTCTCTGGGACTACTAGATGTATTCAAAATCCACTCTGCCTTCTTATGATGATAGAGGAAATTACCTATCTGTGCTTAATAAACCAACATATATTTAATAGGAGAAATAATATCACCCATATATAATACAAGCCTGCTATTAAAAATGATATAAAATGAGACTGTGTCGTGTTCATCGTTCATATCAACTTTTCTCTTTGGAGCTTCATTAGGAACTTATGGCTCTTCGCAGATTCCCTGTGCTCAAATTGATTATAGTTATCACTCTTGTCTGATATTCATGTTATCAGAGCTTGGCCAGAGGAAGCTTCTTTAAACCAGCTTCGTGGTCCTTCCAGAATTGCTCTGTGATATTTTAGAAAGCATCCTTGCTTTCTGGTCACAAAAGAAACTTCCAGGCCCAATCTGATTTTACCCTACCTAAGACTACCCCTAGAGAGAGCCCCAGTTTCTCTTAGTGGAGAAAAGTGTTAGCAGGCACATGAGAATTGGTGGCGGACACCAGTACTACTGCTGCTGCTGCTGCATCCACTTATAGTGACAGAGGTGGGGACATACTTAAGTTGAGAAGTTCACATTAGTGTTCCCAGTTTAACTTTAGCATTACTCAATTGTGTTGTTCTAATGTAAAAATTTCAAATGCATTTTCTCAATGACATACTCACTTAACATTTTAACCCCTCATCCAAGCTGCAAATTAAACTTCCTTTTTCTTTTGTTTTATATTTATGAAATAAATATTTATGAAACACTTAGTATTTCTCATTAATCTTCAGTCAGTTGATTGAAGAGTGTAGAAGTGAGGTCAAGTCCACTTTAGTGAAGAGCCTATATCTAATCACCTCTAAAGAGGCTTATTTATTTGGGATCTATTACCATGACAGAAAGAGGTTAAGAATAACACCACCCACCTTCTATAGTGATGGAGATTTACAGCTTATTTTGTAGTAACAAGAAGGATCTATGGTGGTTTTTTTTTCCTGAGTGGTCCACATGATCGCATCAGAACTCAAATTGCCACTTCTTGCTTCTGAGTCCTTATTTCTAAGTCTTATTCTCTGTTTATGTACATAGTAAAGTGAATTCTTTGCATTCCTGTCCTTTATCCACTGCTAAAGCACTTTGCTTCCCTGCAACATGACAAACAGAATGTTGGCTGTGGCCATGGGTTGTTTTGCAGTCTGTCTTATACCAAGCCAGCTATGTTATCACTTCCTCTTGCGGTGGTGTATTAGGCCAACTGAGAATGTAGGAGATATTTCTACTTTTAAACCAGCTGTTACCAAGAAAAGACACTTTCTGCTTGGAATCCACTTTGAGAAAAGATTCACCATTTAGGCAGCACAAAACGCTTCCACTAATCTCCCCCCAAATTGCCCCACATCCCTTCAAGTCCATGGGTTTCCCTCAGGGTTCAAAGGAGGATAGAATTTTAGCCAGTGATTAGTCAATATTTATTAATAAGAATAACAACAATAGCCAATTTTTAATCCTTAGTGTATTCTAGGTACAGTATGAGGCTTTTTACAGTTATTATACCATAAATCTTCCCAATATCCCCACGAAATTGGCACAATGATTTGTTTTATTTTACCTTTGGGGAAACTGAGGACCAGGTAGCTGAAGTAATTTCTCGAGGAATCACAGAGGGATAGTGGCAGAGCCCAGAACCAAATAAATCGAAGTTAGTGTTTTGAGGAACTTTCCCCCCCAAAAGCCAGGGGCCCCATACGTTCCTATGTAGCGTGTCTTCACTGGGGCTTGGCTACTGATAGTTTAGTCTCCAGAGTCCAGATTTTATCTAGTGTGCTGTGGGAGTCAAGCCATGTCCAAGGCCAAGCCTATCAGAGAGAGAGAGAGAGAGAGAGAGAGAGAGAGAGAGAGATTGTTATTAGCTCCAAAATTATAATAACTTCCAAAGCCTTTTCCCACCAATTCCGCCATCCCCTGACACAGCTCTGACAACATTTTCAGTCTTATACTTGGGATACTCATCAGAAGAAGCATTTTGCTACAACTGTCCTGCACCCTTTGTCCTGAGAGGTTTGTCTGGTCTTGCAGTATTTCAAACAGGGCATGACTGGAGTCCATGTGTCCCCTGGCAAACTTAAGCCTAAATGCTTTCTTTTTATTTCTTTTTTCTTTTTATTTTTGACATAGCCCAAGTCATAGAAGCCTAGCTAAAGTCTAAATTTTACATACCAGATGGGAAAAATGGCCTTTCTTCTCTTTTGTCCCGTCCAGCCTTGTTTCTAAGGACAAACGGGGTCAGAAGAGCTGGCAGCATGGGCCGTGTGTGCTCACGTGCCGGCTGCTGGGGTGGGGGTCCCTTTGGGGTACACTTACTCTGCGTCTTCCCCAGGCCTGGAAATCACAGTAACTGCAGAGCAGGAGGAGCCCAGGTTCAGCGGGAACAACCTGTGGTGACCCAAGGCTAGATACCTTTGGACTACAAGGATGCAAACCAGAAGTCCCTCCCCAGGAGGAAATGCAATCCTTCCTCTGTGTTGGGGCCGTCACTGGGACATCGCACAGATCTGCACACAGCCGCCTTCCGAACGCAGTCCCGGGGACGGAGCCAGCCTCTCCCCTCTGAGACCACCTCTGCAGCCCTCGGTCGGTCACCGCCTGTCTCTGAGCTTCCCCTTCCTTATTACAAAAGGGTTGTAAACCATATCTCCGTGGGATAAAACTCAGCATTGCGAGATCCCAGGTGGGCACAGGTGTCTGTTCATCCGCCCACTCTGCGGCCGGTCCTCGAGAGTGCCACGGTGCCGAGGGTGCCCCACGGGCCGAGCCCATCGCCATCCTGGATCAGGGAGCTCTCAGCCTGCTGGCACGGAAGATAATGACAGCGCTCCACAGCGAATGCGACATTATGACAGGGGAACGCCACAAAGGAGAGGTGGCAGGAAGAGGGGCTGAGCTGACGGGTGTCACTGCCTGTCACTTTGCTGCCATGAGAAACAGGAAGTTCTTGGACCAGTTCTCTGGCCCCTCGGCGAGACTCAGCCTAAAAGGGGCATCGGGGGAGTGAGCATTCACGCCACGCCACCCCTCCACCGCGGGTGGGCGGGACTCTGCCATCGCCCTCGCCCGGTCATTTGGATCAGCCCGGAGGACCCAGATGGGCTGACAAATCCTAACTGGCTAGTCTAAGTCTCCCGGCCGCACTCGCACCCCCTCGAGGCCCGTCCCCGCAGTCTGTGGCCTTCTGGAGGGGAACTCATGACACGCAAACGTTCTGCCTGGATCGCAGGGGTTGTGGCAGCGGATGAGTCACCTCACCAGTGCAGAGCGCTTGCCGGGTGGCGGGGGCGACGCACTTGGGAGTTCTCTGGCTGTGACAGACAGAGCAGGAGACTGAAAACAAGCTAAGCACGCGTGTGGCCCAGGCTGGCGCCTCCCAGCCTGCAGGGCCTCTGTGGCAGCTGGAGGCTGGCAGGGCCTGGAGGTCGCCTGGGTCTCCCTCTCTTCCCTCCCCCACCCCTGTCTCTCCTCCGTCATCCCATCTCCCGTTCTGTCGCTGTCTTCCCATTTCTCTCTTCTCCCTCTTGCCGTTCTCTTGCTCTTCTCCTCTCAGTGTTTCTTTCTCTCTGTCCCCTCCTTCCTCCCCTCCCCCTCCCCTCCTCCTCCTTTCCCAGGTCTGCCCCAGTGGGCCACTCTCTCTGCCCCTCTCCCTCCTGTGTCTCCCTCACCCTCTGCATTCTGCCCCCCTCCTTCCTCTCCCTCTCTGGCTGGGGCTCACTTGCCTGCTTCCCCCATGTCTTCTTCCATGTACCACCCGCCCCCTTTGCAGCCACCCGCAGGGGGCTCAGAGCCATCTTTTGTGACAGCAAGACTCGGGGCCTGGACGGGAATCCCACCTGCCCTCCAGCCGGGAATCCCACCTGCCCTCTGCTCCTCCCCTCCCCACACTTCGTCTCCATCCCCAGACTGGAGCCGCAGGGCCCAGCTCCGGCCCAGGGCATGGGCAGGGAGGGTGGCAGGTGGCCCAGAGCTGGGACTGTGCTCAACAGCACCCCCAGGCCCACATGCAGACACAGCCCCCTGCAGGGTCACAGGCATTTATGAGGACTATTCTGGGACCCACCTCCAGGATCTGCGAAGAGCTGGGGCAGCTCTGAGCCTCCACGGGCTCCGCCCTCCGCCTCTCAGGGGCTGAGCCTCTGTTCCTCTCCCAGACGGCTGGGGAGAGGGGGCTGTTGGGATGTGGCCTCTGGGCCCAGCATGTGACGGAGAGAAGAAAACAGGGAGGCCAAGGAGAGAGCAACTCCACCCAGCCCGAGGACCCACTGCCCCAGCCCCAGCCCCAGCTGGGCTCAATTTAATTGAAAACGGACTGGAAAATGTTGCTCATGCCCTTCTTCTAGACTCAGCATCATCGAGTCTAGGAGACCTTTCCTGGAGGGACGGAGGAACCTCTGGAATATGTCAGACCCCCAGCCAGACGTCTTCCCACGTGTTTTCTCATTTAATCCTCTTAAGAAGCCCTGAAGGTGGGTACATTGGCCTGCACCACACAGATGAGGATGTTGCATTTCAGAGGTTAAGTGAGTTCTCCAAGGTCACACAGCTAGAAACAGCAGGGCCCTGTGCAGCTCGAGTCCTCCCTCTGTGCCCTGGCAACAGGTGGTCTGTGGTCCTGACACAGCCCAAGGTGGGGGCGGTGTCACTGCTGTAACAAAGGCCCGTCACGCAGCTCAGCGGACACCAGGCTCCCTCCAGTGCCACTCGTTAGCTGGTCAGGGACTCCAGCGTTGTCAGTGCCATGCACTCCTGCCGCGCGGCCTGCCAACATCTGCTCCCCATTTTGCCAGCAGCAGATGCCACCCACTGGCAGGGATTTCAGACAAGGTTCCGCCTTGTGCTCCCAGGTCACGGGTTGGGCATGTGGACTCAACTGTGGCCCGTCTCATTCTCTTTCCTGAGACTGATTTGGAGCAAAGTAACCAAGAACAAAAAGCGGTGGCAATCGATATATCCTCAAGAAGCCCAAGTCATGAGTTCCTGCTGCCAAGATTTCTGGGATTTCCCTGGTTCCTGGCAGCTTCTAGATTTGGCTGTGAAGCGTTTTCTGAGTGTGTGAGCCCCCATACCCTTCTCGCAATTTCTTCCTTTTGCCGAAGTTGGCCGGAGGCCGTTTCTGTTGCTTGCAATCAAAAATAACCCTGGCTAAGACAGTGCTGTTTTGCAGGCAACAGAGAGCACTGGCATGGTAGCCGTGGCCTGGCCCTGCTGCCCTGCCCGCTTCCTCTCCTCTCCTGCTGGGCTGCCACCAGGAGCTGTCCGCCACACTGGCTCACGCCTGTGCTCTGGTTTTTTAAGATCCTGCCATAATTTCTTTAATCCTTTACTAATGAACGTTTCTAAGTTGAGATATAATCAATGCGATAGTCACAGTTCTCCAGAGAAACAGAACCAACAGGATATGTACATAGAGAGACACACAAACACAGAGACAGAAGGAGAGAGAGAGATTTCTCTTAAGGAAATGACTCTCATGACTGTAGGGTCTGGCAGATCCAAAATCTGTAGGGCAGGCTGGCAAGCCGGAGTCCCAGGGACAAGCTGATCCTGCAGTCCAGCCCCAAGGCAGTCTGGAGGCAGAACTGCCTCTTCCTTCGGGAACCTCAGTACTTTTTTCCGAAGGCCTTCAACGGACTCAGTGAAGTTCCCTCGTGTTATGGAAGGCAATCTGCTCTTCACAAAGACTTCTGCTGTAAATGTTAGCTCATCAAAAGAATTACCTTCACAGAAACACCTAGACTGGTATTTGACCAAACAACTGGGTAATATGGCCCAGCCACATGGACACGTGAAATTAACCATCATTAATTCACACACCATTAAATAAAATCAGCTTTTCTAAAGTGTACAGATCCACGTGCTGTACATATTCACAAGGTTGTGCAGCCATCACCACTGTCTAATCACAGAACACTTTTGTCACCACAAGAGGAAACCCTGAGGCTTCAGCAGCCTGTCCCACCCCTCCCTCCCTCAGCTCCTGGGCCCCTGACAGCCACTGAACACATTGGGGTGTATGTGTCGTACATTCACTGTCCAGTTCACTGTCCTCTTCCTCTCCCTTTGCCTGCCTGGTAAACTTCTACTCATTCTTCAAGAGCCTACGATTCTGAAATACCTTCCTTGATCCCCACCTCCCTGAGACCCCCCCAATCCTACCTCAAAGTGAGTTAATCACTTTGTCTTTTGCGACCACCAGTACACGCTGACCGTGCTTCCCGGCATGGCCCTTAGCAAAAGAGATTATAATTGCCCATTAACTAGCTTCTCTTTCTCACCTGACCCCCTGGTTTTAGACTGTGGCCGGGGATTTCATTTGCGGGTGTACGTGTTTCTGGGGAGAGAGCTCACAGATTTCATCAGATTTGCAAAAGGACCCCAGAAGGGCCAAGAGCCAGGACACGAGGCAGAGCTTCTCGAAGGGCAGACGTCAGCTTTAGTAGCTCCCCTGTGTCTCGTGCCTGGTGCAGACTAGGATTTTCTGAATGATGGGCAATGAATGAGCAACGTTTCGGAGAAGTTTCCTTCCTTCAAGCATTTTCCATCATCACTCTCTGTGAAGCAGTTAAAAAGCAAAACAAAATAACATATGGTTCAGCATCAGAGGGGGAGGATAGAATGTAAGTGCATACTCATTCATTCACCCCCCCATTCATTCATTCATTCCTGCATCCATTCATTCCCTCCCTCATCCATTCACTATTGAGTTTACACACCTACGAGGTACCAACCCGGTGCCCAGTGTTCAGAGCTCCGAGAAGCCAGCGGTGGCCCTGAGTGTCACTGTAATGGGAGGTCGTGGGGCGCAGCAGGGAAGGCTTTGTGTGTTGGGGGGGGGTCCAACGTGACGTGAGCGAAGCCAGGAGTGAGGGATGGGTTCAGCCAGGTGGAAAAGACACCTGGGAAGGGCTCTTGACCGTGTGCGTGTTGGGGGGACGTCAATGTGAGCAATGCCAGGCCAACCAAGGACCTGGAAGGGGGAGAAAATTCACACACCCGCAGTCCCTGAAGCCCAGAGAGGATGTTTTAAGCTTCCAGGGGGTGGCGGTGCAGAGAAGCTGAGCCGGGCCTGTCTGCAATGAGGTGTGGGGTGTAATTACCGAGCCAGGGCCCAGAGCCGAGCCAAGTGGGAAGAAGCACTGACCCCAAGCCTCGCTGGGCCCTGAGCAGAAGGAAATTTCATTAGTGGTGGAGAGGAAGGATGTGCCTGCTTCCCCGGAGGCTGCAGGGCAGGAGGCCGGCCAGGCGTGGAGGCTGACCCAGTGGCCCCGTGGTGGTGATTGAGCAGCCTGGGAGGCCGCAGATGCAGAAGGAGGGGTAGGGGACGCTGGCTTCATTCATTACCGTGGCGCTTACCCGGAAAGATGGAGGACCACTGCCAGAAACAGACGGAAATTTCCCTTGAGAAAGAAAAGGCCGCACTACAGGCGATCAAGATCGCACGTTGTTGGCAGAGAAGGAATGAGACTGTCTGGTGGCTGCAGGGTGAGGCCTGGCGCAGGAGGCCCCGGGGCGGGGGCTGGCCCCCCACTGTCCCGCAGCGCCCTGGGAGGGCGCCCCTCGCCTCCCAGCTGCCCCTGGCCTCTCTCCCCCTCTCTCCGTCTTGCTCGAGGCCCTTCTCCCGATCCTTCCTCCCCCCAATACAAGCCCACCCCTGCCGGCAGTTCGCTCTAAATAAAAACTGTGACATTCTCTGCAGCCGGGCTTCTGGCCCCAGACCTGTGCTTGCCTTTGGAGTTGAAAGGTGACAATCACTCTCACTCCTCTCCCTCCAGCCATTTGGGAAATAGATGGAGATTCAGATGGAGAGGAAGGTACCCACGCAGCACTGCCGGCTAGACCGGAGAAGGGGCCTGAACCCAGAACCTGTGCCCGCTTCCCACCTCACGGGGTGAGCTTAGCCACTGCGTAATCCAGCGCAGCCTGAAGAGCCGACGTCTCCTGCGTGTCCCCTCACCCACAGCCACACGGGTGGCCCTGGGATATCTGCCTGTGCAGGGGCCGTGAGCCAGGAGCTACACGAAGGAGATGAGCTACGGGGTTTGAGGGCCATTCGCCAATCTCCCAACAAGATCCTCTCCTCCCCTTCCCCTGACATGAGAGCCAGAGGGGTACAGACGGACAGCCGTTCCTCACCAGTGCCGGCAAGCTGGGAGTGGATATGTTTTTTCCTTACGCTTGCCGCTTTGCAAATTTTGCCAAATCAATTCCTCATGGTGACTGGTTGAGACAGGAGATAGTCCATTTCACTCATGCAGATAGGAAATTTGAGAATTGTTAGAATAATCTAAATTGAGATAGCTAGTAAGCCATGAGAAGCGCTGTGTGACCTTTGTTGAGTAGCTTAGCCTCTCTGTTCATGCTCTTCAGCTGCAGAGTAAAATCATCTATATTCATGGTGAACTTACTTTGTTCAAAGGCCTCTAGGACATCCAAAGTTGGATAGGCCATGTCCTCAACCCAGCTGATGGCTCTCAGTTTCTCCCATGCTCCTGCTTAAAACTCTGCCAGGGTGACGAGGGGTGGTGCTGGGGTAGCTATAAGGGGCAAGCTTAGGGAGTTCCTTTGGGGTGATGAAACAGTTTGGTATTTTGGCTGCAGTGGCAGTTACACAAGTGTACATAGGTGACTAAATGGCAGGGAGCTACACGCACGCACGCCAACAGAGAGTGGTGGCACTGGAGGGATCTGAGCAGGTGTGGGCTGTGCCAAGTCACTCCTGACTTCGATGTTGTGCCACAGTTATGGAGGACACTGCCACGCGGGGGACCGGATGAAGGGTGCGGGTTGGGGGGCGGGGGCGCTCTCGGCATTATTATTGGAAGTTTCGGCGAGTCTAAAATCTTTTCCAAATAGAAAGTTTTTTAAAAATCCTCCCGTGGCTTCTCCATAAAACCCACACTCTGCCAGGCCTCCTCGGAACCCTCCCCTCCCCGTGGCTCTGGCCAGCCCCTTCCCGCTGCTCGAACATCTTGGACCTCCCTGTTTCTTACACCTCAAGTCTTCTCGCCCCAAGCCCTAAACGTGAGCGACTCCTCTCGCTTGCATTCAGCAAGGCCTTCCTGCTCAGGCCGACCCTTGTCTTTGGAGCCCTAGTGGCATCCTCTGTCTCAGCCTTGCAGCTCAGACCCGGTGCAGAGTGTGCAGAGTGGCGCAGGCATCGGACGTGATCTGCTTGGTTCGTTTGTTCCTCTACTGCGCTCTGTCCTTGCCGCCCTATGAGAGTGGAGCAGGGAAAATGTCCCTCTGGTGTATCCTGATCCCTTCAATGGGGACAGACACACGTAGGCCTGAATATTTATTAATGGTAGATGAATGAATGAATGAATGAATGAATAAATGAATGAACGCATACATCACACAAGATAGTGTTCTCACAGACGTAAAAAGAAAGTTACTGGCTGGGCGCAGTGGCTCACACCTGTAATCCTAGCACTCTGGGAGGCCGAGGCGGGCGGATCGCTCAAGGTCAGGAGTTCGAAACCAGCAAGAGCGAGACCCCATCTCTACTAAAAATAGAAAGAAATTAATTGGCCAACTAAAAATATGTAGAAAAAATTACCCAGGCATGGTGGCACATGTCTGTAGTCCCAGCTACTCGGGAGGCTGAGGCAGGAGGATCGCTTGAGCCCAGGAGTTTGAGGTTGCTGTGAGCTAGGCTGACGCCACGGCACTCTAGCCCGGGCAACTCTGTCTCAAAAAAAAAAAAAAAAGAAATTTACCTAGTGCGGAGTCCTCCCCAGGACTCAGACTATTGTTCAAACGTGTACACCCACTTCCCCGGGTCACTGAGGGCTCAGGCTACGCTCCTGGTCTGCATCTCACACCCCTCTAACGGGATTCGAGTCCCCAGAGCTCTGACTTCCTCCTAATCACTAATCCGGCAAATCTGGCCAGCCGCGTTCAGTCATTTATACTTTAGTCCGAATCCCAGATCAGTGCCAACTTCCTCCAGATATTTTCAGTTTAAACTTAATTTGATCTGACTTTATCTGGAGGGAATTTCAGTAAAGGGGAGGGAGGTGCATTGTGGGACGGAAGCATCTGCCTGTGCCCATAATTTTGTGCCTCAGAGGAAGCCGAGAGTCAACGTGGGTCCGGTTCTGGCATGGGGGTGGGGGAACTTGACAGTCGAGGCAAACTCGTGGCACTTTGAAATACACCAGAACCTTCCCGGAGCCCTGAGCTACCGCCCAACCCCGTCGCTGTCTCCCGGCGCTTCCCTGAGCAGCCCTCTGTCCCTCCCTGGGCCACTGGGCCCAGCTATGTGGCCTGCAAAGTTCCTCTACCTCTGAATAGTGTGACTCTAGGAGAGACTTTGTTTTCCGGGGAGATTATCTCTGAGTTTTCGGGGTGATGTGGAAGGGTTCTTTTTTCCTCCTCAAATCAACCAATTTTGCAGCTCTCTGACAGCAGTCCGGGTATCCGACAATTCAATTCGGTTCCGACACTAACAGTCCGGGGTTAGCGTGTGTCCCACAGGGTAAAGCTCAGCCCCACAAAATCGCCCCACGTGAGACACCAGTGACAAGCCCCAGACCAATTGTCCTTCCAACAGACCAGCTGCAAACAGGAAATTCCACGACCCCTTCCTTTGACTCAATAATTTGCTAGCACAGCTCACAGAACTCAAGAGTACACTGTACTTATGTTTACTGGTTTATTTAACAGGACACACTTCAGGAACAGCCAAATGGAATGAATGAACAGGGCGGGGCATGCCGTTCTCCCAGCACTTCGATGTGTCCACCAACTGGCGAGTTCCCCAAATCCCGTTGTTTAGGGGCTTTTATGGAGGTTTCGTTACATAGGTGTGGTTCATTACATCATTGGCCACTGGGGATTAATTCGATCTCCAGCCCCTGTCTTCTCTGCAGAGGCTGCAAGTCCCAGCTTCTAACCAAGGCTTGGTCTTTTTGGTGACCAGATCCAGCCTGAAGTTATCAAGGCCCCACCCAGCCCCATCTCATTAGAACCAAAGATGCTCCTAGACCCTTGTATCACTCAGGAAATCCCAAGGATTCTGGGAGCTCTGTGCCAGGAACCAGAGACCAAATACCTTTCTGTGACAGCACAGACGTGTACAGTCAGATTCAGAGCCTGGGGTGCGGGTCAAATCCCTCAGCCCAACCCCAACCCTGCCCGTCCGTTCAGTTTCTGCTGTAGAAAGTTTCTATACCGTCTGTATCTGTATCCCCACCAACCGTGAGCGCCCTCCCCCTCCCACCCAGATGCTTAGCTTGGGACACTCAGGGTTTTCTGTGGCTCTAGTAGCTTGCACAAGGGGTTCTTAGGCAAGGCGCTCCATTCCCTCCTTCCTGGAGTATTAAGAGTACATGCTCTTCAGTTTAGTGGACATTGGGGAGACATCAGGAGGCACCCCCTGGCTCTGGGTGTGGTGAAATGCTGGAAAAGATAGCAGACAGAAGCTACGAAGCTTGCATTCCTAGAAATCTTTAGAAAAGTCCAATTGCTTCTGGGTTATGCAGTCACTCATTTCCATCACGTATCACAGGTTTCATTGAGTTAAATCACCCCTGGTGCCTGGACCTGTTTTCTCTCAAGTCCTCCCGGCAGTATATTTGAGAATCCACAGAGGGGTTAGTGACCCATGGTTGCTCAGCACATGAGGCATTTCTGTGAGAATGGAACTGGCTGTGACCGCTTTGGAGTAGGGGAAAGAGGCCAGCCTGGAAGGAAATCCGTGTTAAGAATGGAGTTTGCTGGCAAATTCTTATCCATCTTTCAGGACCCAGCTCCGGCACCTCCTCTTTTGAAAAGCCTTGCCTGCCCCCCTGTCCCCTACTCTTGCTTCCCCAGGTTGAATCAGATGTCTCTTCTCTGAGCTGGTGTGGCCTCTGCTTGCTTGACATTGGCCTATTCCCCTGTCTTCAGACGTGTATGCTCCACTCTGTCCCCACAGGACTGTGAGCTTCCTGAGGGCCAGAACACGCCTGCCTCCCCTCTCCCCGAATAACCCCTGGACAGGAGGGCCGTAGCAGGGGCTCAGTGCACGCGGCTGGAGTGCTGGGGGATTGGCCAGGAGCCCGCACAGCACAGACAGCAGACAGCCCAGGGACCGCAGTGTGGAAACCAGATGAGGAGCCCAGTCTCTGGTCTGCAGCCTTCTCGGCCTCTTTTGAATCCGGGCAGCGGCCTGGACTCCCAGCAAACTGCGCCAACTGCTCGTGGCGCACCAGGCTCCGCTCATCCGCGGCAGCCTCGCGCAGAGCAGCCCTGAGCTGCGGGCACGAATACTAATGCACCATGCAAATGCCAGCCCGGAGCAAGAGAGCCCTGGACTGTCAGTTAGCTGCCCCTGCCAGCCGGAGTGCCCAACCCCCTCACTCGCTGAGGGCCAGCCCGCGCAAGGAGGGACGACAGATCAGCTAGAAGGGCCGCTGTTGTCAAGGCAGTGTCTTGTGGCAGCCCAGGAAAGGATCTGCGCAGAGCGAGTGGGGAAGAGGCCGATCGGGCCTCTGGGGAAGGCCCTCACCCCTCCCCGGCTCTCTTGGGGAGAAGGGTGGTGTCCTCAGGGGCCCAGGCAATAACCGCTGCACGCGTGTCGCAGCTCCCGGAGCTGCCACACCATCCTTCCTTCTCCACCCGCCATCTATGTGCCAGGACACGCACATGTGTCCCGCGGTGTCCTCTAAACCAAGCCCAAGGCCCTTCACAGCCACTGTTCCCCGACTCGGGGAAGACGTCCTGGGAGGGAGGATGAGAGGAAGGCTCCCCATTACCCTCCTCCTCTTCCCTATACTGCTATTTCTGCCCAGTTCTTTCTCTTCCCTTCCCGCTGCCCTCTGCTGTCCTTCCTTACTGGATAATAGCACGGACTTTGGAGGCAGGCAGACCGGGTTCAAACGGGGTTCAAACCCAGGCTCTACAGATCACTCCCCCTTTATGGCCTTTAGCAAACTATATGACCTCTCTGAACCTCAGTCTAACAATCTGTAAAATGGGGAAAGGGAAGTAACTGCCTTAGTGGCATGGTGAGGATCATTTTATAAATAACTAAGAATTGCAGGCGACTTACTTTGGTGTGCAAGAAGTGTTAACTTTGCTTGTATCTTACATTGCTGAGCTTAATTTTTATTCCAAATTCCCATTCCTTTCAGTGGCAGAGAACTCTCAGTCTGCTCAGGACCCCTTCCCCAGTGTCCCCCAAACATTTGGGGGGGCTTATGCAGCAACAAGGTATGAGGTGGGTTCCACCTTCGGCTTGCAGCCTCATCACCCCTCCAGGCGAGGAGCCTTAAAGGTTCCAGCTCCAGCACATTCTGCAGTCATGGGGCCACTCAGGTCATATCTGGGGTCCCCCAGCCCAGACCCAACCTTCGCTGGCTCTCTGGGGGCTTTCTGGGTACAGGGGAAGGGCTCTCCTCCACCCCAGCCTTGCCCAGGAGAGGCGTGTCAGTCCCCCCACCCCTGCCTGGAAAATACACAGCCCAGAGGCCACACTGTGCTCCTGCCACACAGTGGGTGGCATGGATCGGAGGGGGACGCTGGGCCGTGTCCATTCTCCCAGGCTGGACTTGGGAAAGGGCAAGGCCTGCTCTCAGCTTTCACATTCTACCAAAGTCTGGGGTTTCAGTGCCGAGCAGACCAGCAACCGCCAGACTCCCCTGAACTGGAGGTCAAGGACAGACCCCTCTGGCCCTTACTCGCCAACTGGTCACACATTCTTCCAGGCCTTTCCTCTTACACCAGACCTTACTAAATCAAAATCCAAGATGGTGACCCCATTGCTTCTGTGTCATCTCTACCCCAGGCAGTGAATGCCACAGGTCTCGAATGTGGTCACAGGAAATAACAGAAGAAATGTCCATTAATATCTCAGTTTTTCATTTCCTCATTTCTGCAGGCCCTGTCCCAGAGCCAGCTCTCTCAGCATGATGGCAACCGAGACTTCTTTATCACCCTCCCCCCGTACTCCTTCCTCTTCCCCCCTTCCCAGATTTCTCCCCTCTTCAGGCTCCAATTGCAGTGCTGGGAGCCGGGAGCCACACTGACAGGTTCAGCAGGCCGTGCATGGCCAGGGGCGGCTCAGCCAGGCATCACAGACATCATTACTAATCGCCAGGCAGCAGCCTCGGCCTCTGCTGCTCCCTTCTCCCCTGCCCGCTCGCTCCCTCCAGGGTCTTCAGCTTTGGGCACCGAGGGGGGAAGGCAGACCTGTGTGCGTCCCAGCAGGCTGGTGGGCACGACTGCAGCCTGCGGGCACCAAGAGGGTAGATGAGAGCAGCACCTGCCACTCAGGAGGTCCAGGACTCTGTGCACCTCCCCTGTGTATCCGCCTCTCATACCTGGGCTTCCCCAGTTGCTGCCTCCCTGGAAAACCAGTGCTAGAAGTCAGTTGCAAGAGCAGGAGGAGGGCTTGGATCTAGACCAAGTGTGGGAGCTCTGGCCTCAGACCATCCGAGTTCAAGGCCAGCTTTACCATTTACTCACTGTGTGACTTTGGGCAGGTTGCTTAACCTCTCTGTGCCTTAGTTGCCTCATATATAAAATGAAGGATCATGACAGCACCTACCTTATGGGATATTGGAATGATTAAGTAAGATCAGGCATGTGGCTGGCACACAGTAAGATCTCTGCCACTGCTAATGCAATGATTATATAACCTCCAGAGAATAAAGCAGGATGTGAACACCCTTGACTCCTGGACATTTACTTAAGGAGATTATAGATCCATACTTTACACACACTTTAGAAAAACAAGAAATTCCAGCTGGGCATGGTGGTGCCTGCTGGCAGTCCCAGCTACTCTGGAAGCCGAGGTGAGGGAATCATTTGAGGCCAGGAGTTTGAGACCAGCCTGGGCAACATAGCAAGACCCTGACTCTATACAAAGAAAAAAGGGGGGGAGGGGAATAAAAGGAAAACAAGAAATTCTAGCCACAGTCCCTGTGTCCTTGTGTCCCCATTGCCCCAACCATGTCAGCTTCGCCTGCCCACCCTGAACCGCACCACAATGGCCCAGAAAAGCAGTTGTCCAGGACCCCACCCCACCCCACCCCTGCTCTGCCCTGAGTCTCCCTTCCACTCCCACAACCCCATCCCTTTCCACTCAGCTCCACCCTTGATTTCTCCACCCTGACCTTTGACCTTTGACCTCAAGGCTGACCCCAACCTTGCTGAATCCCCACGTCTGTTGCTCCCTAGGACTCTGGGTGGGGCTGGCTCCTGGCCAGAGCCGGGGGCTGTTTGCTCAGCGGCAGAGCTGGAGAGGGAAATCCGACAGTTTCTTGGTGACCTTTGGGGCATATCAGTGGGACAAATCATCTTTTCTTTGTCTAAGCCCCCTTAGACTGTGAATTCCCCAAGGCAGTGAACGTACACGTCTGCAACCCTGGAGACCGGCTCAGACTGTGACAAACAGGAGGCACTCACTCAATGTCCTCGCTAAATTGTGAGGAATGAATGAGTGAATGAATGAATGAAGATTGGTGCTGAGGGCCCGCCCCTTTCATTGAGCCGTGCTACCTGCCAGGCGCTACGCCGAAGCACGTATGCTTCTACCCATTTACCCTCACGACAACCCCGAAAGACAGGCACAATTACTGTACCTATTTTATAGACGTCGAAACTGAGGATCAGAGGAGTCAAAGTCGCATAGCTAAGAAATGAAGGGATCAAATCCTTCACTATAATCTTTCTTCCTTAGGGCAGGGTTTCTTAGCCAGGTGTCCACGGAGGTACTTCGTGGTGGGGGGAGAGCCTGAACCCCGTGACATTCTGCACCGAGTGTGAGCTTATGCTCCTGCATGCCTGGTTATTCTGGGGGAAAGAGTTCAGGTTTCATCAGGTACTTAAATGTTTGTTTGAACATATTTGAACCCATCCATCGACGCTTCCCCTTTCCGTCCATCCTTCCATCCACCCCCAGAGAGCCATCTGATCAATATTCATGAAGGATCTGCCTTGTGCCAAGCGTAGTGCTGGCACCGTGGCTTCTCTGGTCTCCAGGAATATCCTTCCCCCTCTCCCCGACTACCCCGCCTCCGCCCGCCGCACGCTCGCACTCTGCAGGATCCGGGCACCGCAGAGGGCTTTGCCGCCAGTGTCTCGGCTGCGTGGGTGGCTGCACTCTGTCTGAACTCATCTCAGCCCCTGGTGGAGACTGCCAGTGAGGAGCGTGAAGGGGGACCCTGGGGCAGTGCAGCCGTGGGGACGTGAAGGGCAGAGCCCGTGTCCTGGTCCCCGGCTCCACCCGCGGCCCACGAAAGCCCCGCTCCCTCCAGGACATGATGGACCACGACAGATGAGGCCATGCTTGATGCACAGGGATGTGGCCCAGGGGAGTCGCTTCCCCAGACGCTGTCCTAGCCAGAGGCCTTTGCTTCCTCCTGGGGAAAGGGGGTAGAAGGTGCAAGCAAAGGGGGCCCGCAGGGGAAAGTGAGGCACGGAGTTTGTGTTTTCTGACTCAACACCGCATTCCAGCCAGGGAGACCCGTGCCAGCCGCTGCTGTGATCACAAGCACTTTCAACCACCCCTGCGACTCACATCGATACTGATGGGGTTGTTCTG
This sequence comes from Mirza zaza, assembly GCA_008750895.1. Lineage (NCBI taxonomy): Eukaryota > Metazoa > Chordata > Mammalia > Primates > Cheirogaleidae > Mirza > Mirza zaza. Next base: position 5,504 of record VSMD01117140.1, on the reverse strand, counting down.
CTTGCAAACGTGGAAACTGAGGTTCTGAAAAGTCACATAACTTGCCCAAGGTCACAAAACAAACCCAGGACTTGAAGCCTAAACTCCCTGACTTGAAATTCGCATCTGCTTCCATGACCTCCCTATGTGTAGTGTCCTCACTTCTTAGTTTGCACATGGTGACCCTACCTGGCTTCTCCAGGCACCTGCCACCCCACACTCATCAGCTCCCATCTTTCCCTCCCTGCCTGGTCACAGATTGTAACGATGAGATGACTTGATTGTCTTCAGCCCTTGATTGCCGTGTCCCGAGGGCAGGGACACTTTTCTCTCCATGCTCATTATTGATGCATATATTTAGAACAGGGCCTGGCCTGGAGATGGTGCTTAGCTAATATTCGTTGAATGAATGAATGAATAACTCAATGAGCCCCAGAGCCAATAACAGTAAAGAACACTTGTAGAGTGCTTTGCAGAGAGACACAGCACTTTCCCTTAGACTTTGCCTTTCCCCACCCTTACGCCATCCCCACAAAGTGCTTGCGTTCATGTCTCCCAGGTGGGGAAGCTAAGGCCCAGCTAAGCATTTAGTAAGAGAATTGGGGACTTGAAGCCAGGGATGAAGGGTGACACCCTTCCCCCTGCCCTGAGGGATCTCAGTTTGCGTGTCTGTGGAACTCAGGGAGCTCCAGGCCGGCAGAGCGGTGGAGCGGGCGGGGAGCAGGTGTATGCAAAGCAGGAGAGACTCGGCCTTTGCTTGCTAAAAGCTCCCAGTCTATTTGAGGAGGCCAGACTTATGCATGCAGAACATTTGGGAAATGGTACAAGACAGCAGCCAGCATAGTGCTGAATCGCACATAATCAGGTGCCAACCACATTCCCTTCCTTAACTAATCTGAGTCTTTTAATACCAGATGGGGACCCTGAGAATAGATTTCCTATCAAACAGATGAAGCGCAAAGATGGAAGCCCAAAGGGAAGGCTGTGGCTTACTCGTTTCTCTACCGCTCTAGCCCAGCGAGATGCCTGGCCCGCTGCAGCAGGAACAGTGGTGGTCCACCCTCAGTAATGGGCCACGCTGTGTGCCCGGCACCTGCTAAGGGCCTCACAAACATGATGTCACCAACCCCTCCCAGCAATACTCCCAGGTAGGCACCAATGTGACCCGCAAGCAGATGAAAGTAGGGTTCGGGGAAAGCCCTCACATGCCCAAAGTCACGCAGTCGAAATCAGCATCTGAACCTTGTTCTAGCGGCCTCCAAAATCCAGACTCTCAATGTGACACTCCACTACCTCCGTTTGTGGCGGGAAGGGACTGCTGTTGTCCGGGAGGGTGGGAAAATAACATGGCTGAGGAAGCAGTGAGTGGGGAGGAAGGGAAGTAGGAGGGAAGGAGAAATGAATTAAGAAAGAGAGAGACAGTCAGGCAGAAGGAGAGAGAGAGGAATGAAGGGGAGGAGGAAGGGAGGGAGGGAGGGGAAGAACAGGGCTTGTACGTTACATAAACTCAGACGTGCACATGTGTGTTTTAACAGGGTCCCTGCAGGTCTCTGACAACCTCACCCCTTCCTGAACAGCCACAGAGGGGTGCTTTAAGGAGTTCTATATGGGGGCTCATGTCAGAGGGAAGGCCTTGCTTCTAGAACCTTCTGAAGGTATAGGCAGGAATCAGTGGTGTGTATTAGTCCCTTGGGAGGCCTTAACAAAACACTGCAGTCTAGGTGGCTTAGACAACAGAAACTTATTTTCTCATAGTTCTGGAGACTGGAAGTCCAAGATCAAGGTACCAGCGGGGTTGGTTTCTGGCGAAGCCCCTCCCTTGGGTTGCAGGTGGCCACCTTCTCCCCGTCTGCACATGTGACCTCTTCTTTGTGCATGGGATGGATGTCTTTGGTGTCTCTCCTTATAAGAACACTAACGCCATCAGATCAGGGCCCCACCCTTATGACCTCATTTAACCTTAATGACTTTCTTAGAGGGGTCCAAATACAGCCCCCCTGGGGAATGAGGCTTCAATATATGAAGATTGGGAGGACAAAAACATTGAGTCCATACCACGGTGGACAAGGGAACGGTCAGAGCTGGAGATGGTGCAAGAGCTAGCTCACCTTCCAGAGTGAAGGAGCCACAGCCATTGGAGCTCAGGTTGGGTGGAGTGGCAAGGTCACCTTGGTGAGTACACCATGCTTGCAGCAACAGGACAAATGCTTCCTGCAGCCGGGGTGGCTGATGGGAGGCTTCCTTGGCACTCCCTCTACACATGTTTTGTCACCTCCTCTCTCCCCCTACAGTTCTCTGCTCTCTGTTGTGAGTTCCCAAGGGGCAGGGAGTGGGTCCATTATCAGCTTCTCTCTCTCTTGCCCCTACACTTACCCTGTGTAGCTCTGTGTGGACACCTTCTTTGTGAGCATCTCACAGGTGGTGTCTGCTGCATCAGACAGTGCATGTGTGTGTGTGTGTGTGTGTGTATTTGTCTTCAGATAACATCTACCTCACAGAGCATCATCAGGAATAAATGAGCCATTGTGCATGTGAATACCTGGTATAGATATTTATAGATACATGAATGAATAAATATTTGTTAAATGAATGAGTGGATGAATGAACCTTCACGTGGGAGAGTGTGCTTCCTCCTTTAAGAGGCAAGGATGATCTGGTCGTCATCAGTTTCTACTTACTGTGTTATTGAGCAAGGAAAATCCATTCATTCATTCATTCATTCATTCATTCATTCATTCGGCATAGATTGACTGCACCCTTGTCAGAAACCAGGAGTTAAGCAGCGAGTTCAGAGTTAAATCAGTATTGGTTTCTGCCCTTGAGGAACTTGCAGTCCAGAGGGAGAGAGAAGGAACGAAAGGGACAATGAAAACCAAAGTGATGAGTGTTCTGATAGGAAAAGAAGCCCCGCATGCTCTGGGAACCGACTGGGGCCAGGGAGGGATTCCTGGAGGGGATGACACCAGAAGTAGATATTGAAGGATGAGCAGCAGGTGGCCAGTGGAGAAAGGGGGGAGGCACATTCCAGGCAGAGGGAACAGCACGTACAAAGGCCCTGAGGCAGGACCATACAGGACACCTTTGGGAAATAGCGAGGGATCTGTGTGGCTGAGCCCAAAGGGAGCAGCAGGGCGCAGGGGGATTGGTAGAAGAAGCCAGGCCACAATAAGGCCTCATAATTCACGTTCAACAGTTTGGACTTTATCGTGGTAATTTCACTTTATTCCCCCTGCTCAGAGGCCGCCTTTGCAAACACCTCCAGAAGCACGTTGCCATTTCTGATCTGTAAAATGGGGCAATTCCTGCCTGCCCTGCTTCTTCAGAGGGTTGTGGGGAGGAGGAAACAGGAAGGTGGCATCCCAGCCTTCTTTCTGTGGCCTCTCAAGTGCTGTCCTGGCTGTGGCCACCAGGCAGCGTGCAGGTTAACGGAGCTGAGGGTGAAGTGGCCGAGTGTTCCTCCAGGGGGGCCCGAGGGGCTGGCAAAGACGCCTGGAGTGGCGTCACTCTCTCCTCAGCAAAGAGCCCTCCTGTAGCCCTTGAGTCCTGGCTGTCCTAGAGGGTCCCCTGGTGACCCAGGCTCCAGCCTCACCCATCCCTATCTTCAGGCAGGGAGGGCCAGAGGGAGTCGGGGCCAGCCCCACGTCCTGCCCCTCACCCAGGACTCCGGGACCCCGTGCACACACAAGCCCCGAGCTGGCAGTTAGGGGAGCTGAGGCTTTGACTCTGATGGGACCCAGAGCAGGTATGTCCACCTCAGTGGCCCCCAGTGCCAACAGGAGGGTCCCCAGAAGGCCACGACAGGCCCGGACTCTGAGTTCTCACCCTGCATCCTGGCTGCGCAACTTCAGGCAAATTTCTGACCCCCAGGAGGCTTCAATTTCTCTTTATGGTCACGATCAGGCAGGACCTGCCTGGCTCACAGGGCTTCGGTGGGCGTCCCATGGGGTCACACAGTCACACAGCAGTGGGCAATGCAAACGAAGGGGTCGTATGTTAGCGAGTGCACCTTCCCTGCTGCAGAAAATAGGAGTTGTTTTGGGATTTGAGGAAGCATTAAGTGTATAAAGATGAAGAAAATTATTCAGCGTCCCTGGCCAGATCTCAGGCCAGCCGAGAGCCTGAAGGGGCAGCTCATGGGCGGAAAGAAGGGAAGTAGCTCCCAAGGGACCCTGTGCCCTTGGGGTCCAACTGTGTGCTTGTGTGGCCTTGAGCCTATGTAAATGCAGTGACTACAGTGCCATTTGGCACCGTGCAACAGTCTGTGTGCCTGTGTGTTTGTGTCTCTCTGTCTCGTGTAGGGTCTTACGGACGCACCTCTGGGTGTATTATGGGCCCTGGATCTGGCTGTGTGTGTGATAGCAGTGTCTGTGTGGGTTTGAGGGGCTGTGCCCATATGGTTGCGAGACTATGTATGCATGTGTGCGTGCGTGTTTATGATGCCATATGTCGCTGGACGCTGTTAACTGCAAACATGCTCTGTATGTATGTGGCGGATAGGAAATGACTGGGCGGGGGTCGGGGAGCAGCCTGGGCAGAGAACACACAGGGCCAATCAAAAAGGGTCTCCGTGGGAACCCCGGCAGCTCAGTGCTGGGGGAGGGGAAGCTCCTCCTCAGCCTTCCAGGGTGCAAATCTTGCATTTCAACACCACCAGGATCTGAGTCCATGGGACGGACTCACACTTGGCCTTATCAGTAAGAAGCCACAATAGGGGCTGGGGGTCTTCGTGATCCCGAGTGAGAGCTCACAGAAGGGAGTTAGATGCCTAAATCCATCACGGCCCCTCAATCACTCATTCAACTCCTGCCCCACAGCGGACCGCTAAGAAATTACTGTGCAGGAGAGGGAGAGAGAGAGGAGGGAAACAGAAAACAGAGAAAGCAAGGGCTGGAGGGTGGGAGTGCGAGGGCTCCTCCCCCTCCCCAATTCCCTGTCATTAGAAGGGGGGCCCTGGCATTGGAGGATTCTTCAGGCACCTCCGGGCCCCATGGGGCAGGAGGGCACCCTTTTCCGGAGACAACCCAGTTAGATGCATGTTTTCCCTCTCCTGGGTGAGACAGACTTGCCCCCACCTCATGAATCCAGGTAGTGGGTTCAATGAGATTTCCCTTGAAGTCTAATGAAATCACATGCACCCCGCTCGCGCACACGCGCGCGCACACACACACACACACACACACACACACACACACACGCGCACACACACGTTCTCCCTGGGGGCAATCCATCCGCTGCCCCCTGAACCGCTCCCATCTGCTAGGTGCCTAGCCCCTGGGGGGGCCTGTCTGCCGGGGCGCATCCTTGGGGGTCCCGCCCCGCCCCCCGTCCGACCCGCCCGCCTCTCCCCTGGCTGCTGCGAGCGCGGCAGGCGGCGGGCGGCGCGGGGCGCGGGGCGCGGGCTCTGTTCATTCATGATCGGTGCTCGCCCCCCGAGACCCAGCGAGCCGAGCGGAGCGAGCGTGCGGCGGGAGGGGCGGGCGGAGCGCGGCTCCCGCACCGCGCGGCGCTGGCTCGGCAGCCTCGCC
>VSMD01117139.1:0-14664 GCA_008750895.1 Mirza zaza | reverse complement strand
AAAGAAAGAAAGAAAGAAAGAAAGAAAGGAAGGAAGGAAGGAAGGAAGGAAGGAAGGAAGGAAGGAAGGAAGGAAGGAAGGAAGGAAGGAAGGAAGGAAGGAAGGAAGGAAGGAAGAGAAAGAAAGAAAGAAAGAAAGAAAGAAAGAAAGAAAGAAAGAAAGAAAGAAAGAAAGAAAGAAAGAAAGAAAGAAAGAAAGAAAGAAAGAAAGAAAGAGAGAGAGAAAGAAATTAGCTGGACAACTAAAAATATATAGAGAAAAAATTAGCCAGGCATGATGGCACATGCCTGTAGTCCCAGCTACTTGGGAGGCTGAGGCAGAAGGATTGCTTGAGCCCAGGAGTTTGAGGTTGCTGTGAGCTAGGTTGACACCACCGCACTCAGGCAATAGAGTGAGACTCTGTCTAAGAAAGAAAGAAAGAAAAGAAAGAAAGAAAAGAAAGAAAGAAAGAAAGAAAGAAAGAAAGAAAGAAAGAAAGAAAGAAAGAAAGAAAGAAAGAAAGAAAGAAAGAAAGAAGCTGGACAACTAAAAATATATAGAGAAAAAATTAGCCAGGCATGATGGCACATGCCTGTAGTCCCAGCTACTTGGGAGGCTGAGGCAGAAGGATTGCTTGAGCCCAGGAGTTTGAGGTTGCTGTGAGCTAGGCTGGTGCCACGGCACTCTAGCTCCGGCGATAGAGACTCTGTCTCAAAAAAAAAAAGGAAATCTTAGATTCAGTAGAAGTGTTATTAATGAGTTAAGTAGCCAATTTTATTATTGTTCTTCTAGCTAGCCATTTTCAAAACGTGCACTAATATGATAACCAGTTGTCGCATGTGGTGCTTAACTTTAATTTTATATTGAATACAATTTTTAAAACCTAAATATTTAATCTCTCAGTTACAGTAAACATATTTCAAGTTGCTGAATATATGGAAATATGGCTGCCACATATGGCAAGTGGCTACCGTGTTAGTCAACATACAAAATACTTCCAACATGCCTGAATGTTTTATTCGTATTGCTCTAAATTATGTAATAGACAATCTTTTTTTCTCCTTGTTTGCATTTTCACCTTTAATGAATATTAAATTCCTATGTATGCAATTCAACCTATTTCTAGACTCTTTATTTTTTTCTACTTACTTTTCTTTCTCTTCCTGCCCTAGTGCCATTCTCTTTACTTACTGTGATTTAAAATATATTTTAATATTTAATTGGCATTATTCCAGACTTACTGACTTTATTTTTCAATATTTTCAATAGAATTATTTTTATTAAAAAGCATAATTTTTAATGTAGTCAAGATATATTATATAATATATGGTTTTGGAACTTCATTTTTTAAAAAATGCTATTCTTAATTTTTTATTATAGCTATTTTTAATACCAAGTAGCAATCTGAAATAGTATTTTTTGCCATAATACATAATTCGATAAACCCAAGATCTTGTTAAAGAATCATAAAGTTTACAAATACACTTTTAAATTCAACTGCCAATGAAAATTACTGGAAATTACTCATTAGAAATATATGTGAAATCATTACTATTTTTATTTTAATATTTAAAAATTGGACACAAAAGCACTTCAAAGTTTGTTGTTATTTGTATGTCTAAAATTCATTTTATAAACCACTGAGGCTGAAATCACCAATGCAACTTATTTTAGAGCTAATAAAATATTACAAACTAAAAATCTATCCATGCACGTTGGTGTAATAATACAAAAACATAATCTTCTTGACTTAAGTAGTTTTGATCTCACAGATCAAACTCTCTACTGTATTTCTTTGCTTCTTACTATGGTGCTTTAAAAATTATGGCCATATTTCCATATCATATATGTCAGATCAGCAAGGTAAATAACAAAGTCTGAAAACAAAGTGAATTAATTGAAGTTATGCAAATCCTTACATTTATTAGTTACTCTTTAATGGATGTTAGACAAATACAATTAAAAATTTATATATTGTAAATCTGAAATTAAATCTTGATGAAAACTATTTAATAATTACTTAATACAATATAACTCCAATAGAAATATTGAATATAGTCTACTTAGTAATTAAAATTAATATTAAATTAAGACTTTTTTTAATATAAGACTTTTATATTATTTATTAATTGACATAAGATTCATTGCATGGTATAGTTGACTAACTTGCCCGATTTTACACAAATTTATAGTAACATTGGGCATTAAATATAGAAGTTCTGAATTACATTTTTCTGTATAATTTCCTAAAATTTTAATCTACTTACTTCAAATAAGTAGTACTATCATTTCTTAGGAAAAGTGTTTCTTTGCATCACAAATGTGTTTCTTCTGTTCAGGTTATTCCTGGTATGAGCTTGGATAAAGAGCCTGTTATCTATTAGTTTAAAATATTAAGTCCCATTGCATCTATTTTTTTCCATTTTTTATCTGTCAAATATTATAATAAATATCTAAATAAAATATCCAAATAAAAATAAATATATAAATAAAACATATGAAGTATATTATTCCATTGTTCCCACAGATTTGTGAATGTATTATTTTATTCTAACAATGACTCTATAAAGTAGGAATGGCAGGGCTTGTGTTTCTCTTTCTCTAGTACAAGAGCAATACTTTTTAATTTTACACTTTGCAATTGATAAGTGTCTCACTGGGAGATGGTCTTCATTTTCATCATTATTTCTTATAATTTGCCAAAAAGAATGACACATATTTTCTCTCTTCTGACTTTTTTAAATGTTGAGTCATCAAAGGCAATTGAGCTCTCACAGAGATAACTGGAAATGAATTGTCTATGTAAAATGAAGCAAGTTGACAGAAAAGAATTAAATGAAGTAAATATTTCTCATGTGAGTGGTATGTATTCAGCACATCAGGCTCTGAATAATTTGCAGTCATGCAGACTCACTTTAGAATGTAAAAAGTTACTAAAATAATTTAAATATGTCTTGTCAATTATTTCTTGAGTATTTTGAGTAGACCATGTTATAACTAAGGATAGTAATAGAAAGTTTTTAAAGGAAAAATATGGGTTAGTCTTATGAAACAACAGATTCATATCAAAAATATCAATTTAATTTTTAAAATGTACAGGAATGGTTAGAAATCATTTAAATACATTTTAAAAGCATCCTTGGTCAGGTGCAGAATGAGTGTTGTAGACCAGCAGGGCTCTCTGTGCTTCACGGGTCACTTGGATTCTGGGACCTTTTCAGGAAGGTGTGAGAAATCAAAACTATTTTCTTAATAACATGCGATAGTATTTGCCTATTTTACTGTGTTCATACAATGCATCAATGTGACAAAAACAATGGTGGATTAAAGCAATGACAGGTTCCTTACCAGGAACCAGGGAAATGACACCACAGTGGCCTAGTGTTCATTACGTTCTTCACTGCAGTACTCTGCTCTCACAGGAAAAAAATAATAATAATAAAGGTGAGTTTTACTTAAGAATCTCCCTGATGAAGTAATACAAATTATAAATTTTATTAAATTTAGGTTTTCTTAAATATTCTGGGTAACAAAATAGGATGTATATTTAAAGCACTTCTGTTGCATACCAAAGTAAAGTGATGCTTTCGCTTTACAAATACTTGTACAATTCTTTGAGAACTGATTTTCAATGGAACATCATTTAACTTTAAAGAATGTCTGACACGCTTTGATTCAGATTTGGGTATTTAAGGGATGTCTTCTCAAACTAAACAAAGTGAAGCTATCAAGTCAAGAAATACAACTGTGTTCATTGCAAATGATAATATTTAAGTTTTCAGGTAAAAATGAGAATGTAGGAAACTTATGTGTACTGTTGCGAGCCTGATAGGTCCCACTACTTAAAGATCTTTCTGATGAGATCATTGGTTTTATTAACACATGAGAATTTTCAGTTATTTTATAACTTAATGGCCAATGCATGACATTACAAAATCATGTATGGTTTAAAAAGTCCATACAGGCCAGGGGCGGTAGCTCACACTTATAACCCTAGCATTTTGAGAGGGCAAGGCAGGAGGATCACTTGAGACCAGGAGTTAGAGACCAGCCTGAAAAATATAGCAAGAACCCGTCTCTACAAAAATTTTTACAAGACCAGTGCTCTAAACCCTTAGCTATGGAGCTCTTGCCTTCTACAAAAATTTTAAAAATTAGCAAGGCACGATAGTGCACGCTTGTAGCCCCACCTACCAGTGAAGCTGAGGCAGGAGGATCCCTGGAGCCTGGGAGTTTGAGGTGGCAGTGAGCTATGATGACACCACTGCACTCTAGCCCAGGAAACAGAGTGAGATCCTGTCTCAAAAAAAAAAAAAAAAAGAAAGAAAAGAAAAGAAAAAAAGAAAAAAAAAAGAAAGGAAAGATTATTCCTTAATGTCCATACAACTGGCAAGATAGACCAATGGATTTTAAGATATCAGAGAATAAAAGCTGAATGAAATGCTTTCAGATCCTACATTGAAACTAACCATTAAGAAAGTAGCACTTGTTGAGATGTGGTATAGTATCAGAGAAAAATAGCTATAATTATTTGAAAAGGCCTTTCAGTATGAGGCCAGATTTTCTTCATATACTTTGACCTAAACCACATATTGATAAAATGAATGCAGAAGCACATGTAAGCAAATAGCTGTGTTTGTCTAAGACAGACATTAGAGTTTTGCAAAAATATACAATGCCACTCTTCTCACTATTTTATTTTTAAAATATTATTTTTCATAAAATATGGTATTTATGTTAGCATATGATACATTTATTATTAAAATAAATTTCTAAACACCACTTTAAACATTTCTCACTCTTAGTTACCATATTTTATGTATAGGGGACAGCTACTCTGTTTATTTTGTTTTCCTGGAACTTGAACTAGACATAGATGGATGGTTTTTTTGTTGTTGTTTTGGTTTTTTAGACAGGGTCTCCCTCTGTCGCCCCCACTAGAGTGCAGTGGCATCATCAGAGCTCACTGCAACCTCAAATGCCTGGGCTCAAGCAATCTTCCTGTCTCAGCTTCCTGAGTAGCTGGGACTATAGGTGTGCCACCACAACTGGCTAATTTTTCCATTTTTTGTAAAGACAGGGTCTCATTCCTGCTCAGGCTGGCCTTGAAATCCTGGTCTCGAAATCCTAGTCTCAAGCAATCCTCCTGCTGGACTCCCAAAGTACTGGGATTATAAGCATGGGCCACTGGGCTTGACCACACATGATTTTTAATAAATACTGTTGGTCTCTGTGTATGAAAAAAACAGGTGTTACCTGGACAGAGCTTAAAATGAAATACAGGTCAAGGAGGGATCATGACATGGAGATGGAAAACTGGAACTTCCCTCCATGGGTTCTCTTTTCTCAGTTTGTAAATGATAGGTACCTTTCTGCTATAACATCTGTGCTTTCTGATCAACACTATTTGCTTAATCTTGAAAATATGTATTCTTTAGGGGAATAAAATTACTACAAAAATTCTCATACATCTTATGAACTGACTGAATCTGCAATTTTGTAGTTAGTGCAACTCTAAATAAAAATACAGTATGCTTATCAGCCTAAGCAGATATGTTTTCGGTTTCCAAAACATATATAGTATAAAAATAAATATTTAGAGTGTTGTATTTTTTATTTTTGAACTTGAATAACCATATTTAAAATTTTTAAGTAGTTAAAAAATCTATTGAATTTAAAACACAATTATTTTCATAAATGAATCCACATGTATATATTTGTCATTTATTCGACATGCAACCCTAGTTACTACTTACTAACTTTCCATTATTTTTGAAGTGAAAGTAAATGTGCATTTTAATATATAATTACAATTATATTTTATATAATAAATACAAAACAAATATATAAAACTACCTTCTGAAACTTCTGGTCACTGAAAACTCATGTCCTTCTTATGTGCAAAATACAATCATTCCATCCTAATCCACCCAAAAGGTGTAACTTATTCTAGCACCAACTCAAAACTGCAAAATCCAATGTCTCATCTGAGAATCAAGACAAACTCTTTCCAACTGTAAGCCTGTAAAATTAAAAGCAAGTTATTTACTTCTAAAATTCAATGACAGGACAAGCACTTTCCCATTCCAAATGGGAGGGATAGGCAAAAAAGAAAGGAGTAAAGGTCACAAAGCAAATCTAAAGCCCAGCAGAGCAAACATTACATCTTAAAATCTAAGAATAATCTTTGGCTTAAAGTCCCACCTCCTGGACACACTGGGGTAGGGGTTGGGCCTCCAAGGCTTGGGGCAGCCGTGTCACCATGTCTGTGTGGGGCTCAGCCCACTTGGCTGCTCTCATAGGTTGCAGTTGCACAGTGATGCCTGCAGCTTTCCCAGGCTGCATGCTGCTGGTGACTGTACAGTTCTGGTGTCTAGAGGCTGGCAGACCCAATCCCACGACTCCACTGGGCATTCTAGTGGAGACTCCGTGGACACTTTGGCCCTGCAGCAGGTTTGTGCCTGGCTCCATAAGCTTTCTGTGACATCATTTGAAATCCATATAGAGGAAGCCATGTCTACATAGCTCTTGCATTTTGTGTGCCTACAGAATTTGCATCACATGAACACCAAACAAGCTTACTGCTTGCAACCTCTAGAGCTGCAGCAGGAGCCACGTCTGGGCCTGCTTGAGCCATGGTGTGGTGCTGCCAAGGTTTACAGCTCATGCCTTTTTGGAACAGCAGGTTGAGCCACACTTGGGGGCATTTGAGCCACAGTAGGAGGAGCCGAGGAGAACCAATGGCAGGATGCAGGGAGCAAAGTATTGAGGCAGCCCTGAATGATGAGCCTGGGCAGGGTCCCCTGGGCTGTCTACGAAATCATTTGGCCCTTCTAGGCCTCCGTTCTATCAGTAATATTTTGTTTAGTAATGGGTGGCTTTTATTTTTTTCTTCCCAACACACATTTTTGTTCTTTACGTGGCTAGGCTGTAAATTTTCCAAATTTTTATACTCTGCTTCCCTTTGCTACCACATTTTACTATATCCAATTAAAAGTAACCACGCAGCTCCTTCTATATTTTGCTTACAAATGTCTTCATTACTCTTAAGTTCTGCCTTCCACAAAGCCCCAGGGCATGAACACAGTGCAGCCAAGTTCTTCACAACTGCATAAAAAGGATGGCCTTTATTCCAGTTCTCTATAAGATATTCCTCATTTCTGTTTGAGATCTTATTAGTATGGACTTGACTGCCCATATTTCTGTCAGTATTCTGATCATGACCACTTAAGTAATCTCTAAGAATTTCTAGACTTTTGCTAATCTTCTTACCTTCTGAGCCCACACCAGAGTCAACCTTAATACTCCATCTGTGGCATTCTGGGATTTTTTAAACTTGTTCTTCCAGATTCTTCTAATCTCTACCCATTACCCAGTTCCAAAGCTACTTCCATATTTTCAGGCATTTATGTAGTAACAACCCCACTTCTTGTTACCCATTTTCTGTCTCACTCCATTTTATGTCACTATAATGGAATACCTGAGACTGGGTAATTTATAAGAAAAATAAGTTTATTTAGCTTATTGTCCCAGAGGCTGGGAAGTTCATGATTAGACAGCCACTTCTGGTTGGCTTTCAGTGAAGTTCTTGTGCTGCATCATAACATGGCAGAAAAGTGGAAGTTGTTATAAAGAAGGTCAGCTTCCTATGTTCTTTCCCTTTCTTCTTTTGCACCTGCCCACTTCCCCTTCCACTTTTCTGCCTATTCCTGTGACAATTAATCCAGTCTCCTGAGAAAGACATTAATTCATTTTAAGAACCTAATCAGCTTTTAAAAGCCTCACCTCCCAAGACTGTTATACTGACAATTTAATTTTAACATGAGTTTTGGTGGGCACAAACCACATTCAACACTATAGTCTAAGGCCAGGCACTGTGGCTCACGTCTGTAATCCTAGCATTCTGGAGGCCAAGGTAGGCGGATCGCTCAAGGTCAGGAGTTCAAAACCACCCTGAGCAAGAGCAACACCCAGTCTCTACTAACAATAGAAAGAAACTAGCCAAACAAGTAAAAATAGAAAAAAATCAGCAGGCCATGGTGGATGCCTGTAGTCCCAGCTACTTGGGAGGCTGAGGCAGGAGGATCAGTTGAGCCCAGGAGTTTGAGGTTGCTGTGAACTATGCTGATGCCACGACACTCTAGCCCAGGCAACAGAGTGAGACTCTGTCTCAAAAAAAAAAAAAAAAAAAAGCCACTATAGTCTATAATCCACCAAAAATCTATTAATATAACTTCAGTGTAATCTATAAACTAGGCTAGATGAAATTGCTATACATGATTTTGGTTTAGAGATACTGAGGTAATGTATAAAATTTCAAGATAAGAATTTGAAACTATTAATATAAACAAACACAACAAAAAACCCCAACAACTTCACAAAAAAAAAACACACAAAATCTCCTTGATAAAAGCATTTTGCTAAATACCATGAGACTAGAGAACAAGTTTTTGCTTCCTTATAGACTTGCTATTTGACCTTGGCCACTTTTATATTATAGTTACAATATTCTCCTGATGAAGCTGGGAATTAACACTTTTTCTCTGCCTGTAAAAAGATAAATGCAATATCAAAAATGTATTGGAATTTTTTCCTAAAAAGGTGGTTTTGTAATGTATATTGCAAGTATCAGTTGTGCTAGGAAAAAGCATTTAGGAATTTGTTTTCAGGAATTAAGAAGTTGTTAAAGTTTCTTAAACTTTATAGTATTATTTCCTTTATTAGAAATTGTTGACTCTGTGTAAAATTTTGAGCTAAAAAGATATGATCTTTATTTGGAAGATCAGACAGTGTACTATTAACTGAAGGTAGTTATTAGCTATCAAAGGAAGGCTAAGATATAAAATGCTGTACAACACAATGAAAACTGAAAATATACTTCTGCAGATATTATATCAGAGTGAAGACCTATTAAGATTTGTAAAAAGAAAAGATTCTGACAACTCAATACTCTATTTCACTTTCCATTATGGTAATAAATATTTCCATCACTCAATTTATAATTACCATTTTATTTTCTATCAGAATATGCATTGCATTCGGGAGGATTTTTCACTTAGAAATGACTGTATTATTCAACAATTTGAACATGTCTCTATTATAGGAATATTCTACTAATCTTCCTACTATATAATTTCTACAAAGCCAGTCTACATACCTGAACTTCATATACTTCTGAAGTGTTGAGCTAATGGCCAAGAAAGAAAGTAATTAGAAACATCGCAACACTGGATTTAAAACATTGTATCCCATACTACCACAGGATTTAGATTAGATATGTTTTTGTTGGTTGCTTCTTCAATTCCAAAATAACATAATGTCTTTTGCCCACTTTCCTTTTGAATATTTTTTCTCTTTCTTACTGAGTCATAAGAATTACTAATGCATTCTGGTTACTGATCCTGTGTTGCAAATGTCTTCTTCCAGTGTGAATCTTTTTCTTTTATTTTTAAAATTAGATTAGATTAGATTTTCCAAGAGTAGACTTTGACACAAGGATTTGGGTACAAGTCATTCATGGAAAGGTGATTCTAGAAACATGAAGAGGAGAGAAAAGAAAAATATGAACTATGAACAAATAATACTTGCAGTGCTAAAAATATAATTTTCTCAATAAAAATTTACTAGGTGGGATTAAAACAGATTGAACACTGCAGAAGAAATCAGTGAACTTGTACAGACAACATTGTAGACTATCCAAAATGGATTACAGAGTGAAAAATTAAACATTAAAAAGTGAAATCCAGGAAAATATTAGTACTTTTTAATTATGCACAATTGGAATATAAAAGGTATTTAAAAATAAATTATGACATCTTTCCTAAATTTGAAAAATGTTATAAACCCAAATATTCAGGAATATCAATATTCTCAAACAAGGTTGCCATAAAGTCGTGGAATATATACTGTAATTGAGTTGCTGAATGGCAGTGATAAGCAGAAAATTTTAAAAGCAGCCAAAGAAAAAATAGTATATACTTTGTGGCAACAAAGATGAGAAAAAATTTTCCCAGATTTCTCAACAGAAATGATGTAAGCCATAAAATGATAGGATGGCATATTTGAAGTGTTGAAAGAAAAAAGAAACCTACCTATATCCAAGGAAGAAAAAAAAGCCTTAAAAATAAAGGTAGATTAAAAATATCTTCAGAAAAATCAATACTAAGAGATTTGTAGTTCTTTAAGTGGAAGGAAATGATATCATATAAAAATGTATGTCTACACAAAGGAATAAAGAGTGCCAGAAATAGTACGTATTTGGGTAAATATAAAAGATTTTCCCTTCTATGCATAGGATTATGCCATATGCAAATAGATAAATTTACTTCTTTCTTTCCACTATGTTATTTTGAGTTATTTTATTATTAGTTGCTCTAGCAGTTACTATAAATAGCCTAATTTATCAGAAACTTTTCAGATTTATGCTAACATAATTCTAGTAAGACATGAAAATACTGCTCCCAGTATTCTATTTCTTCTTCCCTCTTTTGGTGATATTATTGCTATACATTTTGTATCCCAATATGTAATATATTCAATAATTCATTGTTGAAATTAATACTTTATATAATCTTTATTTTTTTAAAAAAGCTGAAAAAAGAAAGGGAACAAGTATGTAATTATAGCATTGTTCTATTAATCTTGTTATTTATTATTTGTTTCTCTTAATTTGATCCTCTTAGTACAATATAGCTTTGATCCCATTCACCTTGTTTGTGCTATTATTGACAAATATACTACATTTATATATGTTATAGGCACAATGCTACCTTTATACTTATAGGTGTATATTTATAGTGTATGTAATATATAAGCAATTACACACATATTGTTTTATACACTTGCTTTTAAAATCAGTTAAGAGAAGAAAGGTGAAAAATATTATAATTATATAATTACCTCATAGTGCTCATTCTTTTTCAATGAGGGTTGGGATTAATGTCTATGGTAATTTATTTTCAACCTGAAAAACTTCCTTAAGTATGTTGGTAAGGTGAGTCTCCTAGCAACATATTCTCTAATTTTTGTTTCAGATAATGTCTTTATTTCACCTTTCTTTTTGAAATATTGGTCTGCTGGATAGAGGATTCTCGGTTGATGATATTTTTCTTTGAGGACTTTAAATATGTTATCCCACTGCATCTAATGTTTATGATGATAATTCAGCTGTTAATCTTATTGTTGTCCCTTTGTAAATACTAAGTTATTTTTTCTGTTATTGCTTTCAAGATTTTCTTCTTGTCTTTGTTTTTTATTATTTTTACTGTTAGGTACCTGTATGTGAGTTTGTTTGTGTTTATTCTACTTGGAGTTCAATGAGCTTCTTGAATGTATACACAAATGCTTTTCATTAAGTTTGGGAAGTTTTCAGCTATTATATCTTTGAATAATTTTTATGGTTCCATTGTTTCTCTCTCTTATCCTTCTGGAATTCCTATCATGCATTGTGGATGTACTTAATGGTCTAACATTTCTCTAAAGTTCTATTCATTTTTTTAGAATTCTTTTTTTTTAACTCTGCTCTTTGAAATGCATATTCTATACCTTTTTAAAAGTTCTTGGTTCTTCTTCCAGTTCAAATGTATTATTGAGCCCATATATTTTTAAATTTCAGTTATTTTACTTTTCAACTCTAGAATTCACATTAGTATTTTTTAATATTTATATCTATTAATATTCTCTAGTTGATGAAACATTATCATCATACCTTACTTTACTCCTCTAATTATGATTTTATTTAGTTCTTTGAACATATTTATAATGGCAACTTTCAAGTTTCTTTCTTAAATCTGACATATGATTGCTCTCTCAGGCTGTTTACTTATGTGGCTTGCTTTTTCTCCTGTGTATGGATCACATTTTATTGTTTATTTGCATGTCTCATAATTTGTTTAAACTGAACATTTTAGATAATATATTTCAGTATCTTTTGAGTATTGCCCCCCTGCTTCTTTCAAGGTTGGTATTATTGCTGTTTTCTTGTTTATTAGTTTAGTAACTAGAGGGATTATTGTAGTGAAGACTATTTCCCCTGCAGTTTGAAACTTCTGATTTCCCTCCTCAGAGGGCATATCCTTGAGTTTCTAGCAGACACTCTGAGATGATAATGGTTTTAGCAGAGCTGTTATTGACTTGAGTCTTTGTTTGATTTCTCTGTTAAGCTATCTGTCTTGGTCTCTATCATACATAGCTGGTAAGTTTCACTAATTGCCAGCTGACAGTTCTATTGTTTTCGACAATGACCTGGGGGATAAATTGCTTCAAGGTTGGATCCATTAAGTTCAGATCCCATTTGCAGGAGTAGTTTCTGAGGCCAGTCTTAGAGAGTTGTTCTGAGCCTAGGAGTACCCTTAGTTGTATCCCTTCCTGATTCTCTCTGGCTAATTAGTTGACCTACAGTTTAGCTTGTTGATCTAAGATTAGCTTATTACTCTCACTTAATTGTTTACCATTAAAATCTCCATTATTTTTGAAAATACCCTTAGGCTTGAATTTTACCACATTCTGTTTTACATAAAGTCAGCTCCTTTGGGGAGAGCTTCAGCACTCTCTGTTGTTATGGCCTACCTTTCTTCTGGGCAAAAATCTCTGAACTCCTGCTCTAAGGTTGGGGTAGTAACAGTGGCCCACTTCTCTGAGAATGTCACCTTTGCTTTATGAGCAGGAAAATGGGCGAAGGTAGTATCCTTTTCTCTTCTCAGCTTGCCTCTCCCAGTTTTGAAATATCTCTGAACTGGAGAAAGCAAGAAAGCATCTAATATGTTTGGCATGACAAGTCTAGGGTAGAGCCTCTGCTGTCTAAATAGGGACTGTGTGGTGGAAGGGAGACCCTGTCCTCTTAGCTAGACTTGCTTGGAATTCAGCCTCAGCAACATTGCTGGAAAGATGAGAAATTCTGGTGGTATGCCCATCCTAGAGAAAGTCTATAGTCCTCAGCTGGGAGCTGGGGGCAAGGAGGCCCCATTTTCTTGACTCCACTTGCCTTGGAGTGGAGCTTGTGCTATGTGGAGCTGATGGGGGTCATGTGAATGGAGTGCCACAGACTGCTATTGTTTTTTTTTTTACCAAGATTTAGTAGGTTTTCTTAAATAAATATTATTATTTTCTTATTTGCTGGATGCTTAAGAAGTTTTTCACATTATCATTCCAAAAGTCATACTCATATGAAACATTATAAAATTTTTCTTATCACTACATCAGAATCATTATTTTTCCTTTACCATTCAATATTATATTAATCACAAATTCTAGAAAACTTCAGATTGTTAATGCTACTTTTTCCTATGGAACTGACTGACAAAACAGATTATGAAAAATATTTAATACTATTAAAATTATTGTTATTAGAAATGTGGCATAATCATAATTTCCCTGAAATAGTATGATGTGTGTTTTTATATAGACAGCCATAGAAATATATATTTTGATTTGTATTCTTTGAAACTGTGGGAAACTAATATATTCCACCCCTAAATATACTTCTTTGGAAAAATTTGAGCTGGTTATTATGAGAAAGTACAAACAGGATGGGCTCTGAAAAGCTATCCATTTGTTAAAAAAAAATTACATCTATCTACATTAGTAAAGCAAACAGGGGACACAGGCAGAGGCTTTCTCTGAGGTTGCTTACCAGGATCTAGGAAAGATTAACTCAAAGGAAAAGGAGACTAAAGGTCTGACATTTTTCAAGGTCTGACAGAAAAGTTTTTGCTACAGGCTACCATCTGTCTGAGGGATGCTACATAGGAGACTTCATCTGCATAACATGATAGCCTTTGCTCATCATATATTTCCTCCCTTTACCCTCTCATAACCTATTCACCACCCCCTGGGAGCTCCAAGCCTCTATTCCTTTCTGTATGACATGAAAATTTTAGTAATCTAGCCCACCTTGGAATCTCACATTTTGTGTGGTTCCTGTGTATTTGCATGTAAATAAATTTTTATGCCTTTTCTGCTGTTGCTCTATTTTCTCCTGTCTATTATAAGGTTTTTTTATAGACTCAAATTGTCAAACCTTTGGCAGGGTTGGGGGAGGAAAGAATAATTCCCTTTGTCTCTACAAAACAAACTCTTGTTAAATACCAGGCACTAGAAGCTGTTTTAGCATTTCCTTTGCCAACACAAGAAGTAGTTTTATGGTATATCTGATTTATAAGATTATTCAGACTAAATAATTTTCATAATATTTACAATATTTAATTTATGTATCATGTTTAGGAAAGAATCAACTGATAGTTGATTGTAATAAAACATAAAATTGTTAAAACTTCTTGCTGTTAACAATTTAAAATGTACAACTGTCTCCAGTTATTTAAAACCTGAGTGCCTGATTTCCTCACCCTGCAATGTTGCCTTTTATTGATGCTGTCAATGGAAAAGAACACAAACTCTGCAAAATAATTTAAAGAGGTTTAATCTGAGCCAAATAGTGACCATGGCCCAGAGAGCCACACCCAAGAAGCTTTGAGCTTTGGTTTTGTACATTTTAGGTAGATGGGAATTATATGTAAAATCATAAATCAATACATGGAATGGATATATTGATTTAGCTCCAAAAGGCAGGACATCTCAAAGTGAGGGCTTACAGGTTAAAGGCGGGTTTAAAGATTCTTGCATTTTTAGTTAGTTAAAGAACTAAATAAAGGCTTGCAGTGTTTTATGCTGTGGTAAGGGAGTCTGTTA
>VSMD01117137.1:0-13302 GCA_008750895.1 Mirza zaza | reverse complement strand
TAGGCCGGGCGCGGTGGCTCACGCCTGTAATCCTAGCTCTCTGGGAGGCCGAGGTGGGCGGATCGTTTGAGCTCAGGAGTTCGAGACCAGCCTGAGCAAGAGCGAGACCCCATCTCTACTATAAATAGAAAGAAATTAATTGGCCAACTAATATATATAGAAAAAAAAAAATTAGCCGGGCATGGTGGCACATGCCTGTAGTCCCAGCTACTCGGGAGGCTGAGGCAGGAGGATTGCTTGAGCCCAGGAGTCTGAGGCTGCTGTGAGCTAGGCTGACGCCACGGCACTCACTCTAGCCTGGGCAATAAAGTGAGACTCTGTCTCTCAAAAAAAAAAAAAAAGATGTGAAAACTGTTCTCAATATAATAGAAAGTGAGGAAAGCAAGATGTAACGCTGCCTCCAGAATGATGCTAATCTTAGCAAAAAGTAGATTAACAGGAACGTGCATTTTTAAAATTGTAACCAATGCGTGACGTCAGCAGCGGTCGTAATCAGATAGCCGGTGTTTCCTGGGAATGGCCCTGTGCCGGCCCGCAGAGCTCTAACCCGAACGGCGCCCGGTGACCCTGGCTGCGCACGCGAGCTGCACCGTCGTATCCAGACAGAGACGAGCTGCGGGCTGTGGCGGCATGGCCCATGGCCTCTCCGCCAGCAGGTAGCTCGGGGCTCTAAAACCACCCTCGGCAGCAGGATTTATGATGGCATGTTCATTATATTACTTGTCTTCCAAAATGTCTAAAAAGAGCATTAAATCATTTTGATTTTTTTTTTCCCCTGATACAAAGTCTTGCTCTGTCGCCCTGGCTAGACTGCAATGGTAAGATCACAGCTCACTGTGGCCTCCAACTCCTGGGCTCAGCGACCCTCCTGCCTCAGCCTCCCGAGTAGCTGGGACTACAGGTTTGTACCACCACACCTGGCTATGTTTTTATTTTTTGTAGAGATGGGGTCTCATTATTGCCTGGTCTGGAACTCCTGGGCTCAAGTGATCCTCCAGCCCCGGCCTCCCAAACTGCTGGGATTACAGGTGTGGGTCACCACACCCAGCCTCCAAGGAGCATTATTTTAAAAGGAACAAGCAGAGAAGCCAGGAATGGTGGCTCACACCTGTAATCTCAGCACTATGGGAGGCCGAGGTAGATGGATCCTTTGAGCTCAGGAGTTCGAGACCAGCCTGAGCAAGAGCGAGACCCTGTCTCTATTAAAAAAATAGAAAGAAATTAGCTACACAACTAAAAATTTGTAGAAAAAATTAGCTGGGCATGGTGGCACATGCCCAGCTACTCGGGAGGCTAAGGCAGGAGGATCGCTTGAGCCCAGGAGTTTGAGGTTGCTGTGAGCTAGGCTGAGGCCACAGCACTCTAGCCTGGGCAACAGAGTGAGACTCTGTCTCAAAAAAAAAGGGGGAGGGGGGAAACAAGCAGAGATTGAGGCATTCAGCATGTTCTGGCACTGCCATTTACTCTGATCCCCTTCCTGGGCCTCTGTGTTCACGCCTGTTGAATGGGGACAGTTACTCCATTCACCAGGGTTTCAGCGCTGATGAACGGGAGATGATGAACATTGCTGGGAGCTGGTCACGTGACACGGGCACAGTCAGTGAATGTTCCTGTGTTCTCCCCCCTCCCTCCCACCCTGCCCTCCGGCTCCCATGATGCACCTAACTGCTCGACAGGTGGGGGCGGGGTCAGAGCCGCAGCTGAGCTCCAGCCCTGTGCTGCCGCCCAGTGTACAAGGAGCTCTGGACCCGGAGCCCTGAGAAGAGCCAGGCAGCTCAGCTTGCCACTGTGTCACCTCAAGCAAGCTGGGGACACCTTAGCCTGCTGCTCCTCTGTGCACGGGGGACTAAGCCCTGCTCTGCCCGTTCAACAGATGCAAAGTGCCGAGATCCGGAGAACCGTGACGAGCCACGCTCTGTGCTGGGCCTCCCCTGGAACTGCAGCCAGGCCAGAGTGACCACACGTGCCTTTTCCCAGCATGTGCCCTGCTGAGGCCCACACTGATAGCCACTCTCAATCTCACAAGTGTCCCTTTTTAGGTGGTCAAGGTTAATGCCACCAGCATGAGACACATGGCCATCACCATCCCCTTGATACCGCTCACAGAAGTGGACACACGCTCCGTGGCATCTGCCAGTCCGCTTGGGAGAAGCCTCAGGAGGAACACGCTGCACAGTGACCAACCCGCACACCAGCACCCCTCAAAAGTGTCAGCGTTGCCGGGCACCGGCCTGGAATGCCAGCACTTTGGGAGGCCGGGGCTGGAGGGTCACTTGAGCCCAGGAGTTCCAGACCAGGCAACAGTGAGACCCCATCTCTACAAAAACTAAAAACATAGCCAGGTGTGGTGGCACGAACCTGCAGTCCCAGCTACTCGGGAGGCTGAGGCAGGAGGATCACTGAGCCCGGGAGTTGGAGGCTGCAGTGAGCTATGATGACACCACTGCGCTCCAGCCTGGGTCACAGAGCGAGACCCTGTACCCTGTCTCAAAAAAAAAAAAAAGGTAAAGCTCATGAAAGACAAAGATGAGGGAATTGTCAGGGTCTGCAGGCGATGAAAGGCAAAAAGCAACTAAGTGCAGTGTGGGAGTCCGGGCAGGACGCTGGGGGCAGACGGCGCCTGGCGGGCAACGGTGCAATTCGGGCTAGGGCGACACTGTTGGATGTTGGTGCGGGATGTTGGTTCCAGGCTGTGACAACTGTTCTCGTGGGGAACTGGGTGGAGAGTATATGGGAACTTTCTGTACTACTTTTGCAACTTTTCTGTAAATCTAAAATTAGGTCAAAATTAAACCTTAAGAAGTATCCTGGTGTGGACAAGAAATTGCACAGCCCTCACCTTTGCTCCACAGTTGTTAACCCTTTCAGTCCCTCCTGCTGCTCAGTCCCTGGCCCTGGCCCAGGCCCAGCTCCGCCTGTTGCCACAGGCCCGCTGAACCTCGCCCTCCGCCCCCACGCCACTCCTGCTCCAAGACCCTCAGGGACTCCCATCGGGAATTTCCTATTTCTTTTTTTTTTTTATTTTTTTGAGACAGAGTCTCGCTCTGTTGCCTGGGCTACAGTGCCGTGGCGTCAGCCTAGCTCACAGCAACCTCAAACTCCTGGGCTCAAGCGATCCTTCTGCCTCAGCCTCCCGAGTAGCTGGGATATAGGCATGCGCCACCATGCCCGGCTAATTTTTTCTATATATTTTTAGTTGGCCCATTAATTTCTTTCTATTTTTAGTAGAGGCGGGGGTCTCACTCTTGCTCAGGCTGGTTTCGAACTCCTGACCTTGAGCAATCCACCCACTTCGGCCTCCCAGAGTGCTAGGATTACAGGCATGAGCCACCACGCCTGGCTCTCCTATTTCTTTTTAATTGAGGCAAAATTCACCTTATGTAAAACTAACCATTTTAAAGTGCACAATTCAGTAGCATTTAGTATATTTCCAATGTTGTGCAACCGCCATCTATATCAAGCTCCAGAACATTTTCATCACCCCAAAAGAAACCCCATCAGCAGTCACTGCCCAGTCTCCTCCCTCAGCCCTGGCAGCCAGCCATCTGCGTTCTGTCCCTGCGAACTGGCCCATCCTGGACACTTCCTACCAATGGAATCACGCAGTGGTGGCCTTTGTGTCTGGCTTCCTTCACTGAGCATCAAGCTGGAGGCTCCCTGCCTTGTAGCATGCGGCAGTACTTCTCCCCATGCTTCTGTGGGCAAGAGTGCCCATGTCACCTGACCACGGCACCCGGCGAGGCCAGGCACACACTTGATGCCTAGGAAAACCCCAACAGGACCCAGTGGCCCCACTGATGGACCCTTAAGGACCAAAATCCTGGTCCCCCACTGTACAGAACAAACCAAGGCCACAGAGGATTGGTGGCTTTCCCAAGGCCACAGCAAAAGAGCAGGGTCTGGAAACGGGTCTGAGCCCCGTGCCCCCACCCCCACTGCAAGCTGCTCGCTTCTGACGCCTGGCTGTGTTTATGACCCACTGGGCCAAGGGGAGCAGAGTGTCTGCCCTGCCCAAGCGTCAGAAGACAGGGAGGTCAGACGCCCCACGTGGGGAGAGCCTGGCCAGGAGCTTCCTGGGGTCTTCCAGGGACTGCCTGACTCCTGAATCGCCCAGCTGGGGGATAGGTAGCTGGGGTGGGGCCCACCAAGCTGAATCACTCAGGGCCAGGCTGGGTGGGCCCAGAGATCACCCATGGCAGGGACGGGGCTCAGGCTCAGGCACAGGGGCAAAGCCACCATCTCCCCTTTAGTTCTATCCCCCTCAGAAGGCGAGTAAGAGTTCTAGACCGTGGCTCTGCCCCAGGTTGCTGGGTGATCCCAGCCCCAGCTCCCTCCTCAGCCAGGTGGGCACGGGCTGCCCTGCCCACTTCGAGGGTGCCTGGGGAGGCTCGAGGAAGGACGGGCGGGACGGCAACACTTCCCGGGAAAACTCCAGCGAGTGAGGGCTTACGGGGCCATGCACCCACCTCCTCAAGGCTCAGACCCAAGGCTGGGACCACCTCAGCCACGGAAGCCACTGGACACTCAGTGGGAGAAAATGTCCTGTCCCACCAGGGAGACCCAGGGCACTCACGGGGGAGCGCCCCCCAGGACAGAGGCCAAGACCAGGGCAGAGTAGGGGGCTCAGGATGCAGACACAGAAGGTTCCAGGCCTTGCCAACTCCGGCTGCCATAGGCCTGGGGGGAGGAGCGGAGGTAGGCTGGCTCACTCCTCCCACAGCTACTGTTCCCACTTTCCAGATGAAGAAACTGAGGTGTGAGAAGTCACAGAACTTTCTGGGTCTGTGTGACTTCAAAGCCCACCCCAGCCCTCCCCTGGAGCTGGAAGTTTGGTGGCCTCCTCCCTGGGCCACAGGGCCTCTCCTGTTGGCCGTGTCACCGCCCCCTCGGCCTCTTCCCTCATCCCTAACAGGGTCACAGGCCGCTCCGCCCACCCTCTGCCCAGTGCCAGAGGCTCCCTGGGGCCAACAGCACCACCCTCTCCACGCACAGTGCCGATGTCCCGCCCCTGAGGCCTGTCGGCCCGCCTGAGGGTTGGAGGATCGAAACCGACCCTAACGAAGGGTGGGACCCAGGACCTCCGGTCCTTGTGAGGCTTCACTCCTGGCCAGGAGACCCTAGACCTGTGCCACCCCTGGGGTCCCATCGCCTGGGCCTCTGTATCCCCATTTGTGAAGCGGGGGCTGGGCCAGTGGGTCTTGGGGTACCTTCCTGTTCTCCAACCTCCCTCTAAGTGACCCAGAAACGAAGCCAGGAGTTGTGCCATTCCTCTGCTGCCCTCCCTCCCCGCTGCGTGCGGCCTCTTCACAGCCTGGCCTCTCCCTCAAAGCCACCACTGTCCCAGGGACTTGTTTTAGGGCTTTTTTTTCCCCCAATGACTCACAGTTAATCATCCTCGTTACAACCGTCATGAACCTTTTTCATTATGAAAGTAACTAGTGTAGCAGACAACGCGTCTGGAAGGATCTACAGCCAACTGGTCATGGAGGGGCATTCGGGGCTGACGGTGGGGGTGACAAGGGAAATTTGCTTTATCGAGAATGGCTACTTTTTAAAACAGAGAACACATCCAGGCATTGTCTTAAAAGCAAACACAAATAAAAGAAATAGATTCAGGCTGGGCACGGTGGCTCACGCCTGTAATCCTAGCACTCTGGGAGGCCAAGGCAGTGGATCACTGAAGGTCAGGAGTTCAAGAACCAGCCTGAGCAAGAGCAAGCCCCCGTCTCTACTAAAAAAATTAATTAATTAATTAATTGGCCAACTAAAAATATATAGAAAAATTAGCCAGGCATGGTGGCACATTAGCCTAGTAGTCCCAGCTACTTGGGAGGCTGAGGCAGGAGGATTGCTTGAGCCCAGGAGTTTGAGGTTGCTGTGAGCTAGGCTGTCGCCACGGCACTCTAGTCCGGGCAACACAGTGAAACTGTCTCAAAAAAAAGAAAAGAAATAGATTAAAAAATAAAATAATGAAAACACCAAAGTATATATAGTAAAAGTAGGCTCCCCACATCAGCCCAAGCCCCCCACCCTCTCCTGGGGACCCACTGTCAACAGTATGTGGTAGGTGCTGCAGGACACTGTCCCCTCATGGCCAGGCACAAATGTGTACACACCACACGACACAGCGCAGGCACGCCAGGGAGACAGAGGCCCGGGGCACAACGGAGGACGCAGGATTTGGGATCAGAAGGTTCAGGTTCTGGGCAAAAGGCTCCTCTCTCTGCTGAGCGTCAGTTTCCCCAGTTCCAAGTGCTCCCTGGGGCCCAGGAGTGGGTCCTTCCTCGCAGCAGCCACGTGCACACCAGAGACTCCACCAAGGGGCGTGCTCGCCGGCCCCCACCCCCACGCCCTTTCACGGCCACCGGAGACCTGCTCCCGCCACCCTGCCCGGCCCCTCTGGCAGACGCCTTTGGGGGAGGGCCCGCTGTGTGCCAGCGCCCTGGGCAGCCGCTTCCTGCACACAGCCTCCTCTGACACGCTCTCCCGGCCCGGGACCATCTTGGAACTTGGATCGGCCCGCGACCGAGGCGCACGGCTGGCGCGGGGTCCACACGGGCCACGCGAGAGGCTCAGGCCGGCGCCAGGCCAGGGCACGGCGAAGCTGAGCGGGCACTCGCACTGTCACGGTGGAAGCCCCGCGCCCCCGCCTACCGGGGCCCTGACTCCCTTGCCCGGCTCACATTAAGCCCTGTCCGGGCCTCTGCGCGCCTGAGCACTGGGCGGGGTGGAAGGGCCCGCGCTCAGGCCAGCGGGGCCTCTAACTGGCTGTGCGCAAAAAACTTCGGCCAGCTGGCCTGTCTTCCTCCCGCACGAAGCGGGGTGTCCCGAGTGGCGCGGGAGCCCGAGGTCCCCCAGGCACCCTGCGATCCTCAGGGGAGCCCCGCCTCGGCTGGCCCATCCGCGGAATGGGCGGGAGACGGAGTCTGGCCCCTCCCGCGGCCGCGCTTCCTGCGGAACCAGCCGCCGGCGGGGGTGGCGGCGCTGCCCAAGTCCCCCCTCCGGACCCCCAGCCCGGTCTGTCGGCGAGTAACCCCGACCGCGATCGCGGAGGCCCGGCTGCCCGCCGCCCCCGCCCGCTGACCCGGCAGCCCAGCCCCGAATGCCGCCCCGCGGCCGCGCCCTCGGTCCCGGCCCGCGGCTCCAGCCTCTGTTTCCCCTCTGGCCGGCGCCGGCGGGAGGGCCCTGCGGGGGTCGCACCTGCGTGCCCACCTGCCCCCCGGCCCTCTGCCCCTCCGCGTCCGGTCCCCACTCACCAGCGGCGAGGGCACGCTCGGGAGAGGACACTGCGCGGCGGGAGGTGGTGGCCGCGGTCCCCTGCCCCGCCCCGTCCTGCCCCGTCCCGCCAGCCGGGACCCGCCCCGCCCCGGGACCCGCCCCATCCCCCGCCCGGAGCTCCCTCCTCTCAGCCGCCCGCAAGACGCGCCTCTGCCTTCCCCGGCCGCGAGCGGGTCTCTCGCTCCTTCTCCCCACAGTGGCCCTCGACGGCCGCCCGCCGGGCCAGCCCCAGGGGTGAGGATCCGCAGGCAGGTCCCTTCTCCTCTGGAGCCTCACTTTTCCCATCTGTAAAATGGGGCACGAGACAGATCTCAGAGAAGGGACAAGCCCTGATCGTCCTCCTGCCTAGCCCTGCCCCCTTTCTGGGGGCGCACTCATTTCTTTAGCTGTCGCCCCAGGGCTGGCTCAGCCCCTTTCTGGCTGGTTCTCTCGGCCTCCGTCTCATCTGTAAAATGGACACAATTCGTGGGGCTGATGAGGATGCCTCGTGGTAACGCAGCAGGGCGCCCCGCAGATGCTTGGCGCTCAGTAAGTGGGGTCTGCCATCGTCACAACCCAGAGGGGGGCTCCGGTTTGCCAGGGTCACTTGGCATCCCCCAGCCTTCCACACCACCCTCCCCATCCGCAGGGGTGGGGTGGCTTTATTACCGAAGCCCGGAGCCCGTCCGGCCCCTCGGCTGGCTCAGCCTGGCAGCCCTTCACTCCCACAGGGACCCAAGCTGACCCCAGGGAGAACTGCGGCTACGTCTCCCAGGCCAGTCCCCAGGCCTCCTTGGGGACCAGGTAGGGCTGCAGTGTGACTTTCCTAGGGCCTGGCATTTTTGCCTTTGTGGGTCCCTTCCTCCGTTAAAAAGCAAACAAACATACACATTCTGTTTTTCACTATACTAGTCTAAAGAGAAGCATAACCCAGGCTCCCAGGTAGAGTCTATTCATTTGTTTCTTCTGATTTAAAAGAAATTAAAACATTTCATGTGCCCCTGGAACTATTCTGGCTTAGACACCGTGCCTGCTGTTCCTGGCGGCCACACCTCCACTGGGCTGCCAGCCCTCACCCGTCTCCGGTAAGGAAAGGAGCTGCCCCGCTTGGCGGAGCAGCAAACTGGCAGTGCGGCTTTCTCCCACCCTCCTGCTACTGCTCACAGGGCTCCAGCCCCACGGGGCACCCTGGGAAGCAGGGATTTCTGTCCCCAAATACTTGCTGCATACCAGAGCTGAAGGGAGGGGCTGAGGACAAGCACGCAATGAGCCTGCCCTCATGCCCTCATACCCATTTCACAGATGACAACACTGCAGGGCAGAGGGGTGAGTTGCTGCCTGAGGGATCCATGC
This sequence comes from Mirza zaza, assembly GCA_008750895.1. Lineage (NCBI taxonomy): Eukaryota > Metazoa > Chordata > Mammalia > Primates > Cheirogaleidae > Mirza > Mirza zaza. Next base: position 4,692 of record VSMD01117137.1, on the reverse strand, counting down.
TTCGAGTCTGATGCAGATGGAGGATGCCCTGGCAGCCTCCCTAGCACTTCTGCCTCCCTGCTCTCCGTCCCCACATACCCCATTGGAACTTGGGCACAGCCTTTATCTCTCCCCTGGGCAGCAGCCACAGGCCTTCGATGGCCCCTAGCCCCCATCTTGTCCCTTTCTGCTGCTCCATGTAATCTGACCACACCCCTCCTCTGCTCAGGCCCCTGCAGCTCTGACTGCCCTAGAATCCAGTCCAAGCCTTTGGCCTGGCACTGGCGGCCCTCCCAAGCTGGAGTCGGGCTGATTACCCCACCCTTTCCCACCTCTGTGCCTTTGCATACTCTGTTCCCCCTGCCTAGAGCACTCTTTGCCCCACCGGGCATCTCCACTTGTCCAAGTCTAATCACTTCTCCAGCGTCACCCCAGCAAGCTCCTCCAGAACCCCAGAACTCTGTGCCGTCCCCGCCGTGGGCGGGCAGGATGCCCTGGCCTGAACCCCCGCGGATACAGCACGATCGGGCCCACTGAGTCTTCCAAGCCCACGCACGTGACCCTTCACCAGAACAGCTTCACGCTAGACATGGTTTTGTAGCTTGTTTTCTGCCCTTTGCAATAAATCAGAAATCTTTACATTTTTTTTTCCTGAAGACACAATCTCGCCCTGTTGCCCGAGAGCTAGAGTGCTGTGGCGTCAGCCTAGCTCACAGCAAACTCCTGGGCTCAAGCAATCCTCCTGTCTCAGCCTCCCGAGTAGCTGGGACCATAGGCATGCGCCACCATGCCCAGCTAATATTTTCTATATATTGTCAGTTGTCCAGCTAACTTTCTTTCTATTTTTAGTAGAGATGGGGTCTCGCTGTTGCTCAGGCTGGTCTTGAACTCCTGAGCTCAAGGATCCACCCGCCTCAGCCTCCCAGAGTGCTAGGATTACAGGAGCAAGCCACCGCGCCCAGCCAGAAACCTCTCTTTACAATAACAAACATATTTACATTGTTTTTCTTATTGTAAAATGTTCCAAGCAGAAATGTATATAGAACATATGTGTACAGTTTAAAATAATAATAAGGGGGATGGACACGCTTAAAGCTCTTATTCGAGGGGGAGGCATGGGCAATATATGTAACCTTAACACTTGTACCCCCATAATATGCTAAAATATAAAAACATTAAAAAAAATAAAATAATAATAAAAAGAATGCTGGGTGCCCACCGCCAGGTTAATGAACAAACGTTACCAGTGTCCCAGGACCCCCAGCGCTTGCTCCGGCGATTCCTGGTCCCACCCAGAGGGCACCTCTACCTTGACTCTCAGGTTGAATGTTCCCTTGCTCTTCTTTAGAGCTTCTCGAACCCCACCTGGGTAGGTTTCCCTGAGCGCTCACGTTGACAACATCTGACCAGCTGAGACGGCGCACATCCGGCTGGGACAATGGCTAGACTAAAAGAAGACACCTGGGCGGGTGGAGCCCAGCTGAGTCCCTGGGTCACAGGCTGGCCTCAGCCTCCAAGAGCACCGGCAAGAGTGCCCTCTGGGGAAGTCGGAGGGCAAGGCTGTGGGCCGGGACATCTGGCAGGGCTGAGGCACAGACGCGCAGCAGGAAACGGTCAGGGGCGTGGGCCGCTCCGTCCTCCTGCTTCCGTGCTCACCGTGCCCTCTGTGCAGGTCTCAGGGGTAGTGTGATGGTGTCAAGGGAGCCAGGGGCCAAGTGTCCTCAGCTGGCCCAGGCAGCAGGGCATGCCGTGTGGGGAAAAGAGGGCCTCATCGGCCTGCGACCAGGACCCGCCAAGTGCAGACAAGAGTGTGGGCCAGGCCTGCCAGGTGTCCTGTTCTTACATGGGCATCTCAGCGATGGCAGCTCTCAATACACCTCGAGTCACACTGTTCGCAGCTGGACTGGCTGCACGCCTGGCACACACATCATCCTGGGGGCTCCCTTGACCCCCAGGCCCTTGCCCCTCTCCTGGATGGAGCCTCACTTCCAAGACTGCTCATCTTCCTCCTTCTTGGTTTCCCTCTGTGCCGAACACGTCTCTAGGAGTTCTTGAGAAAGAGCTGGAGGCAGGTAACGTGAGTGAAATCCTGCATTCTGCCCCACGGTTGACTGATGCTTGGCTGAGTAAGAACTTAAAGTTGGGGATCATTGCCGTCAGAAGCGTGAAGATGTGCTGCTATCCGCTGCCGTCGTGGGTGACCAGGCTAGACACGCTCTGTTTCTGGAGCTTTCGTGTGGAACCCATTTCATTCTTAAAATCTGGAATTACTGGAAGATTTTAAGATTTTTCTTTTTTTTTTTTCTTTTTTCAGACTCCATCCTCCTCCTTTTTTAAGATTTTTGGCTCAGAGTTCTGAAATTTCACACTGATATTCCTCTGTGTGGGTCTAATTTCAACCATTGCACCAGCACTCACCAGGCCCTTTCCATCTGGAAACTCATATTCTTTATTTGTCAGAAATGTAATTATTTCTTTAATTTCCTTCCCTCCACTTTCTTGCTTCTCTTTCTGGAACTCCTATTACTCAGATCCGGGACTTCCTGGGCAATTTCCTGTTCCTGGTTTGTGGGTACCTCTTGACTCTTAAAAATTTCAATGACGATTATTTTCTTCTCTCTGCACAGTCTCTGAATGCTATACACTGTTTTTCCCCCTGTTTATAAGAGGCTTTCCTCAAATGCTTGGCAACCTTAGGCCGGCTGCTCGTGATTGAAGAAATGAACAACATAAATCCATGAATAGTATTTGTTGGTTTAGTTTCACTATAAGGTGACCTTGGTGGGCCAAGTTCTGGAAACTTCCTGGACTGTCAATACTTTCAGGATTTTCCTTTTGGGCTGGGCAGGTCCCTCCAGTCTCTTGCCTGGAGGGTAAGGGCTGGCTCCAAGTTTCTGGGAGCTCACTTGGGGAGGGCGCTGAGGAGGTCTCTGCATTCAACATTCAGTGTCCACCTGTTTTGGCAGACTACCCACATTCGCTGCTGTCCTTGCCATGCCCAGCCCAGAGATTCTCTGTCCCTTTCCAGAGCTAAATCCCAGACATTTCCCAGAGTGGGGGAGGGGCATCACCCAGTGGCTGGGGAGAGGGGGCAGATTTGAAGATCTGTTCTCAAAGACACCTTCAAATAGTCCTCTGGTTTTAGTCTTCTTTCACCCTTAGATCTAGAAGCAGCTTCTGCTGTCAGGTCTTAAGATTTTTTTTTTAAAAGCCAGTCAAGTGAAGCGGTGGGAGTGGAGAAGGAACAAAGGAATCTGTAACTGGTTGTCATTAAGTTTTTACACTTTTGAGGATTCTGTTGCATGACTAAGGGTTAGTTCTCAGCTTTCCCCACTGCTGGGAGGGATTTAGCTGTCTGAGATCAACTAAGTCAGGTAATATCAACCCACCTGCTTTTAGATTCTGTTCCTGCAGTCCCCCTTCCTGTTCTTCCTGTTCTTGTGGATTTGTGTCTTTAAAATATCCCTTTGTTATGGATTTATGGGCTTCCAGAGACACTGTGTGCTCTATGCATGTCTTAACCTGAAAACCTCCTCCATATCTTTTATGACCATAGCACTGTTTAGATTTGCCATATTTCATTTAGCTAATCCTCTCTAGCTGAACATACAGCTTCTCTCTGCTCTTTCCTTGTCAAAAAGCAGGGCTGCCATGGACATCTTGAGAGTTAGGTCTTTGCTTATTTGATTCTCTTCTGAGGACAAATTCAGTGAAGTAGATTCACTGATGTTGTTGTGGACTGAATGTTGTGTCCCCCTCAAAATTCATGTGTTGGAGCCTAATCCCCATTGTGATGGTATTGAGAGATGGGGTCTTTGGGAGGTGATTAAGTCTTGAGGGTGGAGCCTTCATGAATAGTATTAATAGCCTTATAAAAAGAGGCAGAGACATGGGATCTCTTTCTCCTTGCTCTCTACTATGTGAGGATACAACAAGAAGACAGCTATCTGCAAACCAGGAAGCAGGCTGTCACCAGACACTGGATCAGTTGCCTTGATCTTGGACTTCCCAGCCTCCAGAACTATGAGAAATACATTTCTGTTGTTTAAGTCCCCCAGTCTATGGTATTGTGTTATAGCAGCCCAAACTAAGACTACCTAGATTTTCTCATTACGAAGTGTGTGTGTGTGTGTGTGTGTGTGTGTGTGTGTGTTGGCTCCTTAGAAGAGGCTGGCAAGAAATAAGGAAGTAGAGGGGGAGAAGGGAGGTTGGAGTGAGGTCTAAGTTAAACTCTCTGTCCTAGCCTCACATCAGCTCTTAGATGCTGGTGTGGAAATTGCCAGTACCAACATGGAGTCACTTATGTCAAACTCTAAAATGGTACCAGGGGAAACCTTGAAAAAGCAGCCCTCATGCAAACATGCCTGTAAGTAGAATTTATCACAAGACCTACCTACACTAGACTTGCATCAGGACTTGTCACAGGAAATTGCTCAAGTCAAAAAAGCTACCTGCACAAGGACATTTGCCTGGCAATGGTTGATAAACTCACACCAACTTCTGCAACAAACCCCTGTAAACTTTGGCCTTTGTAACCTTTAGCTTCAAAACAGTGTCAGTGGACTTCTCTTTAAAAGATTCCCCTTCCCTATCCTGACTCCCTACCCACTTAGATACCCTATGGCCTGCCACAGCTTGCATTGCAGACTGCAATCCCACCGTTCCCAAATACAATCATTTGTTGAGGATAGCCTCTCTGAGTTTTTTAGGTTG
>VSMD01117131.1:0-28621 GCA_008750895.1 Mirza zaza | reverse complement strand
TTTTTAGTTGTTTGGCTAATTTCTTTCTATTTATAGTAGAGACAGGGTCTCACTCTTGCTCAGGCTGGTCTTGAACTCCTGAGCTCAAGCAATCCTCCTGCCTCAGTCTCCCAGAGTGCTAGGGTCACAGGCGGGAGCCACCATGCCAGGCCCAGAAGATAGCTATTAATATAATGGCATTGTTTGGATCCTTAGATGAGTTAACTCTCAATTTGTAGGTAAAGGAAAACCATTCCTGAATATAATATTATTAGAAAAAATTTCCTAGTCAAATACATTAGCGTTACTATTTTATGGCCATCATTGGACCCTTCTGACCTCTGTCATCTGTTCTGGAGATCCTGTTTACTTTTAATTAATCTATACTGGTTATCATAATACTTATAGGAATAGTTTTGAGCCAGGCCTAAAAGTGAGCTGGCTGGTTTATAGTAGATCTCAGAAACAGATCCAGGATTCTTTCTAGTAGTGAGTACTCAAAATGATTAAGGACAAGTTATAGAAAATTAACCTAGAACATTTCTAGTGGTCCCTTCTGCCATCACTCCAGCCAGCCTGCTTTCAAACCTAGCTGAAATCCATTCCTAAGGGCATTGTGATTTTGGTGCACATTAGTAAATTTGGTATTGGGTATCTATGCCAATAAAATAAGTGACATTTTCTGGGTGGATTCAAAGACACTAAGGATGTCCAGCCATAGGATCTTGTTTCATCTCTGGCAATTGTTTTCTCTTTATTGGCATTGTCTCAGGCCACCCATGGTAGCTGCAGTATGGTCAAGATTCTACTCTCTTTATTGTCAGTAGTCTTAGAAGAATGACTCACTATAATAATTTTACAAAACTTCCATTTTTGAAGTATGTCAGCTTAGCTTGGGTCATATGTACATCTCCGAGCAACCACTATGATCAAGGAGATACAATGCTCTGATTAGTAAGATAATCCAATGTTGAATGTGTGAAAGAAGTCAAATATCCCTAAAACAAATATGCTATGACTCAGGAAGGGCTGTTTCCCATTGAAAAATCACAGTCTGTTATCTTAAGGCAGAATAGATGATTGGTGATCAATGCTAACAGATGTCCTTTACAGAGTAAAATCCTAGGACACTTAACTTCTTTAGGAAACTATCATCAGAATAACACTACTTTCATTATAATACCATTCTTCATGAAGAAGAAGCTTGATGTAGGTTAGTATGTGTCAGGGTTCATCTTTTCTTATGGAATCATTTTTACTAAATGTACCCTTACAAATTTGCCACGAATCTACTAACTATCTTAAAGTGCACTGCTTCTTTTTTCTCTTGCAATGGCAATCTCATTTTTATAGAATTAGAGATGTTCATCATTATATAAATTTTAATTATTGATATGCTTAAGAAATTGAATTGGGACTATCCATTAGAAGTAAATTTTATGAACATCTAATAGAATTTTTTTTTGATCCAAGTCATTTTTCTTCAAATGCCATCCTGTTGAGCTGGGAGTTAATAAGTCATTCATGCTTTTTTGACAGTATATGCTTCTGAAATTCAGAGATCACAGCAGTTAAAGAAGGGAAGACCTTTAAAATGACCACTAAATTGAGCTTATAACCTCCTGCCATAGTAATAGGAATGTATAGTACTGATCTTTATAGTAGGAAAATATTTATACTATTAAAGTTATAACATGGCTTGAATATAAAGTAATTTCCAATTGCTAATAAAGACTAAATTTTCAAACATTTTTAAATTGAAAAATATTTGTATTCCTGTCATGATGCTTTAATACGTACGTTCTTTTAACTTAATTAATTTTATTTATTTATTTTTATTAATTAATTTATTTATTTTTTGAGACAGAGTCTCGCTTTGTTGCCCAGGCTAGAATGAGTGCTGTGACGTCAGCCTAGCTCACAACAACCTCAAACTCCTGGGCTCAAGCAATCCTTCTGCCTCAGCCTCCCGAGTAGCTGGGACTACAGGCATGTGCCACCATGCCCGGCTAATTTTTTCTATATATATTAGTTGGCCAATTAATATCTTTCTATTTATAGTAGAGACGGAGTCTCACTCTTGCTCAGGCTGGTTTTGAACTCCTGGCCTTGAGCAATATGCCCACCTCGGCCTCCCAGAATGCTAGGATTACAGGCGTGACCAACCGTGCCTGGCCAACTTAATTTATTTTAAAGGTACAATTTGAATTACCCAGGAGCCATTACTTAATAGCAGAAATGGACAAACAAAATGTCTAATGGAATTCTATGCAACTAAATATATGCTTTATAGGTAATTATACATGTATTGGTATAGATGAAATTGTCTATTGTACAAATTTTGAGGTACATGTAAAAATGCCAGAAAGAAGCTAGTAACTACTAAATTATGTCATTTAGTAACTTAGTTAATGCTGAATTATTATTTTGAATTTTCTAACTATTTAAGTTATTGATACTTTCTATAATTATTTTTTGTTTGACTTTCTTCTAGGAATAATACTAATACTTTCAATATTCTCTAATTTTCAATATGATAATCTATATCAAATCAAATCTTAGAATCCTAGTACACTAGGCTATTATAAGCAACATTTTATTTTACTTTTGAATGATATATTACATTTTCATATTTAATGTAATTTTCTATCTTATTAAAGTATTGATCAAACAGCATGTTTTAAGTGTCAATTGCAATTGTCAAAATTCTGACTTACTCCATATTGATCACTTATACATTGGATGGGGCAGTGCTACTTCAAAATGTATAGCTGATATCTGGACAAATTTGTTTTTATTTTCATGTTAACCTTCCTTTGCACATGATCATAAAACTGACCTTGATATGAAGTCATTAAATTCCACTTTTCTGGAATTTATCATTTCTGAAACTATAATTCTCCAAATTAAGTCAAAGCTATGTACATTGTATTATAAAATAAAAATAAATTATAAGAAAACCCTTTAAGTTCACTCTAAACCCATTTATTAATGTTTTACCAACAATCCTAAAAAGTAATTTTTTAGAAAATATCAATTTTTTTCTTTTTTAAAAATTTTTTTTGAGACAGAGTCTCACTTTGTTGCCCAGATTAGAGTACCGTGGCATCAGCCTAGCTCACAGCAACCTCAAACTCCTGGACTCAAGCAATCTTCCTGCCTCAGCCTCCTGAGTAGCTGGGATACAGGCATGTTCCACCATGCCTGGCTAGTTTTTTTCTATATATATTAGTTGGCCAATTAATTTCTTTCTATTTTTAGTAGAGACAGGGTCTCGCTCTTGCTCAGGCTTGTTTTGAACTCCTGACCTTGAGCAATCCACCTGCCTCGTCCTCCCAGAGTGCTAGGATTACAGGCGTGAGCCACCACACCCAGCAAAATATCAATTTTTTAATTCACAATTTTACGGACACATATATAAGAATATGAGACTTTTTAGCTTGTTAGGGCCATTGTAACAAAATGCCACAGACCTTTATGGTTTAAAACAACAGAAATTTATTATCTCACAATTCTGGAGTCTCTAAATCCAACATCAAGATGTCACCAAGGGCATACTCCCTCCAAGACTCTGAATAGAATTCTTTCTAGCCTCTTCCTAACCGTCAATGACTGGTGTTCCAGGCTTGCAGCTGCAACGCCAGTCTCTGCCTGCATCAATCCACGGCCATCTTCACATCATCTTCCCTTTGCACATGTCTGTTTCTTTGTCAAAATCTTCTCCTTCCATAAAGACACCAGTCACATTGTATTAGGACTCACCTTAATCTACCTCATATTCACTCGATTATCTTTGTGCTAAAATCTGAATGTTTGTGCCCCCCACAAATTCAGGTGTTAAATCCTAATCCCAAGGTGGTGATATTTTGTTATAGTGACCAAAGAGACTAAGACATTGTATGAAGATCCTATTTCCAAATAAAGTCACGTTCTGAGGTATTGAGGCTTAGGATTTCAACGTATGTTTTTCGAGTGACACAATTCAATCAGTAACAGAGACTGAAAGAAGGACACATAATGACATCATAAAGAAGAGTTTTGTAATAATCTGACAACAATACTAGAGGCTGAGAACAATAAAACCTCATTCCAAACTTTTAAAATATTTTTTTAAAAAGTAAGTAAGAAAGAAGGAAAAACTATAATAGAAAAGAAAAAAGGTACTCTCAGAATAAATGAAGGGAAGAAAGGCCTTATTAATCTCAATGGTACATAATGAAATAACTGATATCACATTAATCTCAATGGTACATAATGAAATAACTGATATCACAACTGCATTAATGTTTGATATTCATATGTTTCTGAGCTATTAATAATAAAATAAATAATAAAATAACTTACCCTTAAAAAGTTTATTAGAGAAATAGTAACGTATATAATGCATACTTGGAAAAAAATCTAAACTTTTTTTTTACATGTAGATTATCTTTCTTGTTAAGGAATTGTGAAAGTAGTTTAATGAAAACCACATTATTCCCTATTTTTGGTAAATAAATTTAATGAAGCATTATTATGATTCCATTTTTATTTTAAATTTTATTTTCTTTCCACAATAAGAAGTTTTCTTGTCATCTAACTTTAAAATAGAGAAAAGAGAAGTTAGCATATAATGATAAGAATGATGTAAGAATACATAAATGCATAAAGAAGAAAATAATTAGAATGCATTATAAGTCATTCAAAAGTTTCTCCAAGTGTCATTGTAAATAATACGTCTGAAAAAAATATCAGTATAGATTTCTGTTGTGTCTTAAAAACATACATTCTTATGAAATATCAAACAATTATTTTTTTATAAAGACAGCTAAGTTTTCTAACTGGTCACCAAAGATAAAGAAAGAAAGAAGTAAAAAAAAAAAGTTCAATGATTAAATACAAACATTTTTGCAATCTTCATTGCAGTTAGAAATGCTGTTTTGTACCTAGTCCCAAATACTTTATCACACCTGAGATTTCTCTAAGTAAAGTGGATACAGAAAGAAAGCATTCTAATATTTATTCAAATATGATAATCCCCCACTCTGGTTTAAAACCTTTTAATGGATCCTTATTTTCTTAATTGTACCATTTCAAATCTTTTCTTCTATGACCCAATTTCCACCTTTTTTCCTCCAATCCAGTTTCTGAGTCCACCCTCCTAATCATAGAGAGTTATTTGATGTTCCTAGAATGTACCCTACTTTAACTTGGAACCTTTGCAAAATCTACTCCCTCTGATTTAAGCAACATAACCCAATCTCCCCCTATTTTCCACAGAAATAATTTCTGTTCATTTTTTAAATTGTTTTGTATGCTGGATATCTTCTAGTCCAGAATCCTTAGACAATATTTAACATGAGTAGGTTGGATTCTAGGGATTTTGTTTAAGAAAAAGGATTTTAAGAATTTGTATAACCTATTATTTATCTTGTAAATTTCAAATTTTGGCATACAGCCTATATACAAAAATTGATGTATCAAAGTAAAAAACAATATTTCCTATTTCTGTAGAATATGTATCACTATAGAAGTGATGCACAATATTTCACATTATCTTCTGATACTATATGAGTTTTATATAGATTGGCAATAATGTTTGTTATCCTGACAAATTTTTGTGTAAAAAGCTGTAATATGTAGCAGTACTATTGTATCAAATATTCCTGATACCCTACCTGACATGTCATTTTTCATAAAAGGATTATACCATCCCCTCCTCTTTAATGGAACTCTTGCCTGTATGATGTAACTTCCAATAGATTTGTGAGCATGAGTGATGGGAACCATGTCTTTTCTGGGTTACAGTTTTCAGAGTAAGCTCAGAGTGTATCATGTTCCTTTTTCCTCCCCACTAAGACCAATAAAATGTCCCAGATAGGCTCAAATAGGGACTATTGAAGCACCAAATTCTAGAGAGATGGTATGCAGCAGAGATGCATTTGACCCACTTGCTCTTCCTCCTTCATAGCTGCTGCATAAACTTTACTCATTGTGTAACCTCTCTATACTCCAGTTTTCTTATTTGGAGATATGAGAAATACGATTTTTACAAAAGTGTCATTTTTGTGCATAATTGAAAGCATAAGAATAAACCAGCCAAGTATCTTAAAATTATTATATGTGTAATTGAAAATCTCCATTATTAATCTTTGAAATTTACCTGGAAGAAAAGTTACTCTAGATTTTCTTTAGTATTGATGCATGAATTTTTAACATTCAAAAAATAACAGAGAATAATGTAAAGAAACTCCATATCACATTCATAAGCATTAATATTAATTATTGATAAAAATCATCTATGAAGAATATAAATAATTATGATTTACTAATATACCGGATTCTTTTGCTCATCCACATTTAACATTAAATTACAAAATTACATAATTTCATTCCCCCAAACACTTTAGTATGTATGTCAAATATTAAGAACACCACCTATACAGTGCAATTATTACAGCTAAGAAATTAAAGATTTCTTAATTTTAGTTAACATTCCATGGATTTTCAAATTTCACTAATTGTTTGAAAAATAATTGTACATTTGTTTTGTTAGAACTGAGATTCAAACAAGGTCTTCATATTACTTGTATTTACATTTAAGTTTATTTTTTGCACAACTTTTTGTGAAAAAATTTATTTATAAAGAAATGTAGAAAAAAATAGGACAATGAATACTTACTCAGCATCTAGATTTATTAACTGCTTGCATTTTGCTATATTTTATTAATAGCTCTAGGTATCTAAATACTCATCTATCAACTATGTTAACCCATTTTAAAGTAAATTGTGAGTTTCCAACACTTAACTAAAGATTCATAACACAGCTCAATAATAACAAGATATTTTCCACCATAACCATGATACCACAAAAACCTAAAATTGATAATTTCCAGTATCTAAAACTCACTTCATTTAAACATTTCTAGGATGTCGGTGCTTAGCTGGGATGAAAAGGCAAAGAGGTATATAGCAGACACTGAGTGGTTAATTTAAAGGAAAAAACAGAACAAAAAAAGCCTGCATAAGCTTCAGCTCTGGGTACCACTGTAACCATATGCAGATATTCTTATAATCAGATGTGAGGCAAAACCCTTCAAACACCTTGGGAAAGAGTCGTATAAACAATGCATATCATTTAGAATATTAGATCATAATGAGAAGATAAAAGACATTGGAATGAACCCACTAAAAATATGAAGAGTAGATATTGAATTCTTCAGGAGAGAATGAATAGAAGTAATTTAAAAGGGGAATTGTTTCTTGGAGAGTGGGATAGTGGGTTGGGGAAAGTTTGGTGACATGTATGTATGGTAAGGGAAACATTTACATAAAATATGTGCCCATGGCCTTAGGAAGCTTCTGGTTTTATTTTCTGAGAATCTACTATGGAATACCAAAAACTGTTATAAAAAAGATTGGTAGGAGAAAGTCCAGTAACATAAAGTTTTATTAAAAATAAACCAATCTGGTGCCTATCAATTGTTCTTTGTGTGCCTACTTATTTAAGAATAGAGGGGAATCTACTGCCTGAAAATTTGAAGAATGAAGGTAAGATACCAAGGCAGTTTCTTAAATGTTGTATCTCATAGATTAATTTGTGAATGTGATATAATAAAGAAAAGAAAGAGACGATAAATTAATGAAAGTTGAGAAGACAGAAATGGATTTCTCAAAGCAAGTTTAAAATAAAATTATTCCATTGTATTCATGTTTAGGAAATCTGTTCATTCCTCCCTAGCAAATGGTAGCACAATAGAATTTCTTAAACATTGTTGGAAGTGGCAGTGCATGGCGACAGCTGCTGATGTATTACACTAATACTTTTTTGGAGTGACAGCACTCTTGATGATGTATTATACTAATATTGTAGTTTATCACATGAGCAGTACACTGATGATGCATTACAGCAATATATCATCAAAGCAGTTGTGTTTATTTTCTTTCTCACTAATCTAAGTCAAGTCCAAAATTCTGTTAAAAGAGTAAATCTTTGGCTTTCAGTCTTTTTGGTAGGGAAATAAAAGGGTATTTGAGAAAGGGTATGACATTTGCAGTTACTATATTAAAAAAACACATTACCACAAAAATTCTATCATTGTTTTGCTTTAGTGCTTAAAATTTTCATCTCATAACCTTGCCTTAAAACCATAATGTATATGCAATGGAGTTTTGCCTTATAGCAGGAGAACAAAATTTTGTATCTACTATATCTACAATGAGTTTCATGTTTGGAAAGAAAACACTAAATAAGGTTAAGATGGAGACAATGCTTTATTATGTAATTATGGGACTATGATAGATGAAGTGAGGTTAAATTGTTTGCATTAATTGCCTTAATTTAAGAAAACTAAAAACTGCCACTATGCAGTGAAGAATGACCACTTAAAATTTCTTCATTTTCTCCAGTAACCAGGAAACTTTGCTATTGATGATTATGTGATTAAGAGAACAAGAAAGAGTGACTTAATTCTGAATAGTTGATAAAACCTGAGATTTATTTGGGAAGTAGCATGTTTCAGGGCAGAAAATTAGAAAAGATTGGGAGCCTCTAGTAGAAAGAAGTTGAGACACATCGATAATAGCACCTGAGACAAGTCTTCTCAGGTAGCAAATAATCATAGTACAGACCACATGGGATAATCTGAAAATAAGATGCTTTAAAGGTAGAGAAAAGGTAATTGACATTTAAAGGATACATAATTATTTAATTTTAAAATAAATTATATTTCTAGAAACTTTCAAAAATTAATAGACAACTCATAACTCAGATTTTATAATTTTATATTACAGGAAAGTATAATAACATTTCAGGTCAAAAAGCAGTGCCATAATATTGAAAGCAGATATAAAGTAGCATGTTCAATAATATCAGTTTTCTCAATTTGATTAGAAAATAACAAATTTAAATAGTAATCTAAGCATCTGAAAGATAACAGTTTCACCATTTCACTTATTTTTGCCTTCTTTCAAATGACAATCCCATTAAGCATAGTTTTTATTTACATTGTGATATCAGAGATTAGATGTGAATACATTACTGTATATTGATTATGTTGGAGGAACTGACAAATGTGAACTAACAAAAGTAAAATTTATGGCTCTTATAATTTACATAATTATATTTGAGGAGACAAAATTTTCAAAACAATGCTTTGCTTTATAAAGTTCAATGAAGTTCACAATGCACTAGAGCATTCAAGATCTCATTTTGTATTTACATTGACTTTGGAAGGTGAATAACACATAAGTTAAAATCTTAGACATTGGATTCCAGCAAATCTGGGTTTAAATCACAGCTATTTTATTTATCATATGTGAGGTCTTGTATTTATTAAGTGTAAGTGTCTCTTAATACCTCTAATCCTCAGTTTTTCTCATCTGAAAAATGAGAGTGGGAAGAATAGATACTTCATAGGGTTTGTGTGGTAATAAGATAATATAATTTTAAAAGGCTATTGAAATATATGGAGTATTGGAAACACTCAATGTATAAAATTATCTGTTTTATCTGCATTTTGATATTTAAAAACAAAGGACCAGCTTTTGTCAAGGGCACCCAGAGAGGAAGACCGAATCACAAGCCAGATTTCCTGACTCGTATGTGGCTCTCTCTGAGATACAATTCTGCTTTTCATACAACTCTTATCAGTCACTGTTGGGGTTGCTGACAATGGCTTAATGTGTTTCTGTGTCTGTTGGTTATTTCAAATAAAGCTAGACTTTTGTGAGCTCACTGGCTGTATTAGTTTAGAGAAAGTTTCTTAGTTGAGGTATACTGAATTAGTAATTAAAGTTTTGCTTTTCTTTATTGTATATAAAACCTGACTTGATGGGGATAGCAAAGAAATACCTTCAAATAATGTGTTCTACCATTCGGGATGGTGCCTGTCACTTGGATTTGAAGACAGAGAGATAATATGATTAGGGTAAAGAGAAGTAGAGAATTTTTATTTAAAAATACAAAAAGGTTTCTAAAGGGATTCACACACAGAATGCTACAAAAGGATTTCTTCTATATGATTATTGAAGTGGGGAAGGTAAAGAGTAAACACTAAGAATTATGGATCTCGAATGCCTTTTCAGAAGACAAAGAAACATGTGGACAAGTAAAACGAGGCTTTGAGGTGTCTGTCTTCCAAATGTGTCCATGTGAGCATGTACAAAGACCACATTCTAATGACAAATGTCGGGTACAAGTAGCAGAACACCAGGCCCCAATTTCTCTAAATGTGTCTGTGTGCATGTTTATGCACACATGTATATATACACACATATGCACAAATCACACATACAACTGCAAAGAAAAAAATAGCATAGGGAGCTCAAACAAACACAGAAACTAGATTTCCAGTGTGGAAGGATGTAAGCAGATTACATTTGAATTGGAGAAAAAAATAGATTTTTCTTATAAACTAAGGAGGCTGGGTACTTTAATACCAAAAACAAAATCAACTTCCACTTTGGCTGATGTCAAATTCCTGTAAATTGTGGAATAATCTAGGGGAAATTATCTAATTTTCCCATTATTCAATATCACCTGTATGATGATATTAGCAACACCTACAATATAGATTTGTTGTGAGAATAATTTGATTACTATAAAAATATGAAGCTAGTGTAACACAAATTTAACAAATAGTTGTATGTTCTTGTGAGTGCATATAATAATTCCTATTGATTATAAGAGTGAAATTGCTATATAATAACAAATAATGATAAATTGAAAAACAAGGGTTATCTAGCACCTCTTATATTATCCTGGATAGAGCCGGAGCCCATTCTACTACGTGAAGTATCCCAAGAACGGAAAAACAAGCAGCATCAAAATGGTATTAACTGGTCAACACTTATGCGCACACATAGTAGTAACATTCATTGGGTGTCAGGCAGGTGGGGGTGGAGAGGGGATGGATATATTCACACCTAATGGGCATTGTGTGCACCATCTGGGGGCTGGACACGCTTGAAGCTCTGACTTGGGTGGAGCAAAGGCAATATATGTAACCTAAACATTTATACTCCCATAATAGGCTGAAATTAAAAAATACATAAATAAACAAGGTTAATATTCTAAAAAAAATAAAATAAAATAGAGAATGACTGGAAAAACAATTATATGTAACAGCTGTCAAGTGTAAACCAGAACTAAAGGGCATGAAGGATATTTCTCAAGATTATTTATGATAATTTGAAATAATTTAGTTTCTACCCCTTGTGTACCTTTACATGTATAACTCAATAGCACTTCTATAACTTAATAGAAAGAAAGCCATAAACCAGCCTGGGATATTTTTATGATTTTATCAGTAATGATAAATAATTGTCTATAGGATATAGATTCTGGAAAACAAAATATAATAATTCAATTTAGAAAAATGTAACTCTGTGTTTAGTTTGGGAACTTGTATTTACTGGGTATAAAGCTATAGAATCACTATTGATAATTATTATCTTAAGAGTACCCTGTCTATATATTTTGATACCTTATATGATCTGAGACTAAGAAAGATTTTGGTCTACAGTCATTTTTAGGATATTTCAAGATAAAATGTGTTTCTAAAGAATGCTCTCACATATAAATAGGCAATTTCTTAATCTCAAAATTAATTTGCACTAAACATATTCCAAAATGGTAATTGTGAGATAATTTAAAATAAAATACTGATAATTGAAGATTAAATGTATTTATAAAAATTTTTCATTAGATAAGTTAAAATGATTACTATTCTGATTTTTAAAGTACCAGCCTTTGCATTATAGAAAAATCTTATAAGAAAAGTTATTCTGAGCTCTACATTTGCAATTGCATAAATTCTATTATAAAATATACATTAGGTATGAATAATTAGTACAAAATATTTTCCTCTATTACAAAATATTTTCCTGAAATTTAAATTTAAATACTCTACGCAAAATTTAAATACTCTATGCAAAATAAATTCCATTTATAAAATTATGAGGCTATTTTTTCTTCCGCTCCAGATATGAAAATATAGTGTTTCATATTACTCGGTTTCAGTCTGAAACTGTTGGTTCTTGGTGCACCCATGGCCAAAGAATGACCAGACACACCAATGTTAGACAAACATGAAAATGTGGTTATCTGAGAAGAGAAAGAGGATTATAGGGCAAGAACAGATATAGGTTTATAGAGCATGGTGCATATGCCACAGATGACAACTAGACCCATTGTCACAGCAGGGAAGGGCAAAGAGAGAGATTGGCTGTGATCTGTGTCTTATTTTATAATGCCTGGCTAGGGGCTTCCCTCATGGTTCAGAGGTCATCATGGAACCATTAGCCGTTTGGGAGTGATATGACCTGAGCCTTAACTAGGCATGTGAGTTCTAGGTCACTTTCCACACTCTATGGTACTCATGTGGCTTGGCCCATGGTCTAGAGAGTCCTCTACATTCTTTGGCAGATGGCGGGCTAAGTTCTGATTGGAAGATTTGTAGGATGTTCCCTCCTCCCGCAGACATGGAGAATCAAGTTTGGGCAGGACCAAGATGGGGCCAACAGCACCCACTTTTGTCCCTAGGAGACCCGGAATCTCTCACTGTCTACCTGACAAGATTATCTTCTTTCTGTTCTAAAAGATTCATTGTTTTACAGTTACATCAGGAAGGACATCAACTAAACATAAGGGAAGGCTAAGTTTTATTATTCTAGATTACAAAAGATCATAGAATATTTGGATTTGAAAGAATTTTTAAAATCATTTAACTCAAGATCTCAATTTAACAAAAGAGAAAACAAAATCCTCGAAAGTAACTTTCTGAAAATCAAAATAGCTGTTAGTAGAGCCATTAATGGGAATCAGGCCTAGTTGTTTTCCAAGTTGTGAAAAAAAAAATGTATTCATTTTGTAACATGTAAAATATTTGAAATTCACAAAGTTGCAATCAAAAACCTTTAGAATCAGAGTGTTTGTGGAAGAAGGGTGTAGGGTGGGTGGCAGGTGGCAGGGATTTGTCTTTAATGTGTATAGATTTAATTGTGTCTCCATGGAGGATGCTGCATGGACCAATTGTGGATTCCTTCCATCATAGACTGCACTTTGAGCATGGCTAGAAACAATGCATTGCCAATGAAACGGTATATTGAACCCCATTAGTATCTCCTGAGATGCGTGCTCAAATAAGCTTTAAGGAAAGAAGTGGGTAGCTTTGTGTATTAGAGAATATTAAACAGTGATGCTATTTTACTACACTTTTAGATATATGTAGATTAATTTATTTCAAACAATTAAGTTTTAGGTAGGGTAAAAGAAAATGATAAATGAAACCCATCAGAAATGGTCTGGGTGTGGCAAAGTCATAACATGTAACCAAAATGTTTGTATCCCCATAATATCCTGAAATAAAAAAACCCCACATGTACAGCATAAATATATGCAATTTTAATTTTTGAATTAAAAAATAAATATATATTTTAAAAAAGTAAAAAAAAAAAAAAAAGAAAAAGCCTGTTTAGTGAAATAAGTCTCCGTATGGCAGTAAGCATGCCTCTATTTTACATTGTTAGAATTAGACATTATATTTCAATTAAAAAAAACAGCTGTAGTGTTATATGCAACACTAGAATTATAGTTTTGTAATGCTTTGGGAAGCCAGATGTGACCTACTTTCCAAGAGATGGTCTGGATCCCTGCTAATTTTGAGACAGAGTTTCTACTTCTCAGAGTCTGAGTCAAGCATTCATGAGAGTAGACATAAGAGAAAAAGCCCCCTCAGGCTTTCCTTTGGGGTCTTATTTTGGTTCTGTGTTCTCCTAGCTTCTTATTGAATTGTCTCTTATGTCTAATCCCACAAGTTATGTTGTCATCCAGATTCTAGGTTATTTTTGTGTAGTCCATATATTCTCAATTCCGCAGCCTACAGAGGTCATAATTTTCATTAATAGCCAAGACACCTAATCTAAGCTTCCACTTGGGTGCCTCAGGGAAATATGCTTATTTATCAAGTTTCTAAAAATCATTGAGTAGTGCTTACATATTCCCTTCAGAACTCCTGTTTGCTTAAGACCACTATGCTAGCTTCTACTCTAGTTGAAGAAAGTTCTGGTAATTGACATATGGTCCAGTTCAGCTCACCAATGTAGGGTACAGAGAAACCTTAGCAATTTACTAACATGGGTACTTTTCTGGGGTGTCCCTCAGCATCTGTTTAATCTGGCCACTCAGATTGGCCATACCTCATAGAACTGAAAGTACAGGACTGAATTTGCCTATACCTTTCTGTTCTTTATTTCTATCCCTATCTTGAGTCCCAGATTCTGAACTCCTATTTGAGGAAATGTCTCCAAGTTTGATTTACTGTGATGCCAATAACATGACTACATTTTTGCAGGCAGCAAAGGTCAGTTCAAACTATACTTTATTGCCATTCATATATCCATAGCATGAAACGAGGCCAATTACAGCCTTTTGAATTCTTAAATGATACAGAAAATGAAGTGATCAAAACATTGTTTGGGGTTATTGTTAAACCCACTGAGTAGAAATGCTGCTGTATATTATTGAACTTCTGTATAAGAAAGTATTGCTACACACAAACAAAGACAAAATGATGACATAGAATTAGTGTGCAGACAATTAAACACACGTGGTGATAATAAATTTGCTCTCAAGTATCTCTAAGTAGCTTTTCTTCCTCTAGTCTCATTAATAGTTGATTTTCTGGTCAGGTGCACTATTGATCGATTTGCACTGAAGCCATTTCTTCCTCATTAGCTTTCCAAACTTTTCTTTGCCTCAATTTTCCACAGATACAAAAGCCTCCCAAGATTATAGGAGACTTGTTGCTTAGCAACAATCTCATTCCTATAACTGTAATAGTTAGCGGTACAATGTTACCTTTTTTTAAGGGGAGAGGTCAGATGCTTTCCTGTTTCCAATGTTTACTCCTTTTAATTACCAAAAGCAAGATATTTAGTTATTTTTAATTATATTTTTGCATGAATGGTTTCAATTTTTGTAATTGTATATAGCAATGTTGAGACAGAATACTTGTTATATCCTTTACAAATACATTTAGAAACATGTTCCTGGTAAAAATAAATACTGGCAAGAAAAATATCTATTCTTTTTTTATTCTCAAAAACTCTTTCTCATACTAAAAGATAAATTTTGTCACAATATACAGCAATTATAGCTGTCTGGTATTATGTTATCAACTATTAGATAGTATAGAAGTTTTTAGGTACATGAATCTCTTGTAGTAAATACCTTTAACTTAACAGGAATTTATTTTCATAAGTTTTCTATTATCTACCCACATCTGTATACCAATGATACTATTTATACCTGGTTAATGCAAGGTATCCTCTGTTTTGTACATGATATTTAAATGTAAGTTACAGATATGCATAAAGATAGCATATATGATATTTTGTGACTACAACATAGTGTTGGTACAAAAATCAAACACACCCGGGGATGGAATATAGAAGTAAGACCAAAATGGAAAGTGGGCGTAATATATACAGCTGTTTCAAGGAAATAAAACATTCTGGGTTAGAAAAGATTGCCTCTATCACTAGGGACAGACCAAAGTAGCTACTACATTCTCTTCTCATATTGCAAAATAAATGTCAAGACATTTGTGTTTATAAAATTTGGATTAAAAGTATTATACTAAAACCTTGAACATGATAGACCTTAATACAACTGGCTAAAATATAGAATAATTTAGAAAATATTATTTTTATTTCTTTTTAATGAGGACTGAGGGACAAGGACTGGTTTACTCAGTCATCAGGAAGTAAATCAATTGTGAAAATATGTGTGTATTTGACATCGAATACAGATAAACTGTATTTGATGGGCAGGCAATCTTTTATGTGAAAATATAGACACTCCTAATAAAACGTATTCCTTTCATTTTATCAACTACATTTATAATTGAGTATTAATATTGTTATTATATATTTTTTTGCATGCTACAGTTACTAGGTGATCAAGGGAATGTATATGTCCTGAACTTGCTCTTGTCAACTGACATCCTTGTATGTTGTGGGGAGGGGATTCCCTTGACTCAGTCCTCAGAGCTCACTACAGAGCAAGGCTCAGCTAACCACTCCCATTATATTCTTAGAATGTATTAAATGTAGTAGTATTTTGAAAGAGGAAGGAGATAAAATATATGTTCCATGACAATGTTTAATAAGAATCCCACATTCTTATTTTAGACAGGTGTCGGGAATAAGCCAATTTTCTTATCAGCTTTAGAAAGCATATTATGTAGCGATCTGAAGTTTTTAACTACATTTACATTTTTTTAGAATGCTACTGTTACTAAGCGACTGAGGAAATGTACTACTGTCATGGAAAGGAAATTGCTCTTGTCAAATGACATCTTGTATGTTGTGTAGAAGTTCATAGGAATCATACCACAGAACTGATTACAGAGCTAGGCAGAGCTGATACCCTAAATCTCTAAAACTCATTCGGTGTCAGGCACCGAAATTTTGGACATTTGATGGGAATAGTGTATTCCTTAGATGGTGTATTAGCTTTCTAAGGATGCCATAACAAAGTACCACAAATTGGATGACTTAAAACAATAGGAAGGCAGTCAGATGATGTTCTCTCTGAAGCCCATACGAGAGAATCCTTTTCTGCCTCTCTGTTTTCTGGCAGTCTCAAGCTTGCTTGCAGCAGCAGCAGGGCCATCTTTGCCTCCATCTTCACATGGAGCTCTTCTCATGTTTCCATCTTCACTTGACTGTCCTCTTATAAGGACAATGGCCCCATTAGTTAGGAGCCCACCCTATTCCAGTGTGACTTCATTTAAAGTAATTACATCCCAAAGACCTATTTCCAAATAAGGTCATATTCTGAGACCTTGGGGATTAGGACTTCAGCACATCTTTTTTGGGGGACACAATTCAACCTATAACACATGGTAACAGTCACAAGACTGGGAGAGCCTTAGGGCTGAAGAACTTTAAGGAGGAGGACTGAGTCCTGTCTCCAAGATATGGAGGATACAACATTTGACTATACTTCTTCATTATAATAATGTTTAATGGAAAATATAAAAATGATAATTATTATTGTTAAATTTGAAATGGTTATATATGGATATTCATATTTTACTCTGATTTTATGCATATTTGAAATTTTTTAAAAAATAAAATACACCTAAAATATGGTGTGTGCCTCTTGAAGAGAGAAAAGTAAAGTTGATTGGTCTTAATTTCACAATTGCAAGTAAAATACACAACATAAAATTTGTTAACCGTATTTAAGTGTACAGTTCAGCAACATTAAGTACATTTACATTGTTGTGCAACCATCACCACCTTTCATCTCAGGAACTCTTTTCATTTTGCAAACTTAAATTCTGTACTTATTAAACAGCTCTTCATTTTCTTCTCCCCATAGCTCTTAGCAATCACCACTCTACTTTCGGTCTCTATGAATTTGACTACTCTAAGTACTTTAGATAAATGGAAACATATAATATTTGTCTTTTTGTGGCTGGCTTACTTTACTTAGCATAATGTCTTCAAGGTTCATCCATGTTGTAGCAACTGTCAGAATTTCTTTTTTAAGGCTGATTAATATGTCATTGTTTATGTATATCACATTTTCTTTATTCATCTGCTGATGGACACGTGGGTTGCTTCCTCATTTTGTTTATTGTGAATAATGTTGTTATGAATGTAGGTGTACAATGATGTCTTTGAGACCTTGCTTTCAATTCTTTTGGGCATACACTCAGAAGTGAAATTGCTGGATCATTTGATAATTCTATTTTTTTATTTTATTTGTTGTGAAATTGACATATTATTTTCCAGAGAGGTTTTATCACCTTACAGTCTAGCCATCAGCCATGTACAGGGGCTCCAATTTCTCTACATTTTTGCCAACAATTGTTATTTTCTGGGTTTTTCTTTTTTAAGCAGCCCTACCAATGTGCGAGATGGTATTTCATTATGGTTTAATTTGCATTTTCCCAATTGTTAGATATTGAGCACCTTTACATGTGCTTATTGGTCATTTGTATACCTTCTTTGGAAAATATATATTCAAGTATTTTGCCCATATGTGAATCAAATTATTAGTATTTTCAAATGTTTGATTGATTTTTTTAATTGGACAATAATATAAAACTTTGAAAATAGTCATAAGCATAATAGGGTATACCCATATACCCATTACCCAGATTTACCTATTTTTAATCTTTGTCCCTTATGCTTCCTAGCTTGCTATCACTTTCTAATCTCTATGACATCATGGATAGATGGAAATATATATATATATTATAAAATTTGAGATTATAAATTACACTTAGAAAAGTCCTTTATCCTTAAATACTAGTATCTATATTATAAAATCAAGTAAAAAAATTATGTGTATACAGCATATATACATAAATCTATAAATTTAAAATTGATACAAGGGTTAATCTCATCTTTTGTTATGTATTAAAATTTTGTCAGTTTACACAGTAATGTCTATAATAAATTTTTGTTTATTTGTTTGTTTCCCCAGTTACTACATGATTCAGTAAGCTTATATATTGTATTTGAATTCCATGTGTCTGTAGTCTCTAAGTATTTAATCATAAATCTTTCAGATTTCCTCAGGAGCTTTTCTTTGTTTTGTTTTTTTTTTTTCTATTTTTCCTTTCTATCTTTCTTTCTTTTTTTATGCCATTTGAGTTTGGGTGAATATAGTCAAAGGGCAATTTATGAAACCTCTTACTCACACAAGCAAATTCTAATTCCAGAATTTAGTTTTGGTGATTATTTGAAGAGAGTTTTTCATATAGACTTCTGAGAATGTTTATTGGAGCCAGAATTAAGCATAGCTGATGGTGCCAGAGACACCAGGATTTGTAGAGGGTGTGGTCAAGGTGCTGGTGGTGCAGAGAAAGTGGGCAAAGAAAAGAGATCATTATGTGCCTGGGAAAGGATTAGGTGTCCTGGGCCATGACTAGTCCATTAGGTTTAGCAGTGAAATGGAGGAAAATAAAGAAAGACAATGATACTACAGTAGTTAAATTCAGAATTTTATATTATAAAATGATGTTGTAGATATAATTTGGTGGTATGCCTGGTTAGCATGTGGAAAGAATACACAAACACACACACACAAACACACATACACATACACATTCATATGTATCATCAACAAGAATGATTTTTTTACACTGGTGCGAGCCAATAGGAAATTTAGTGAAAATTCAAAAAATGGACAAAAATAAAACCCTTCATAAAGGGAATAGTCACTGATGCCATTTAAAACAATAAATTTTGTTATATACATTCCCAACTGTTACTAGGAAGTTGAAAGGAAGACATCTTCAATTCCTGAATTAGGAGGGATTTGGCTGAGAGGGTTAGGATTCAAGACAAGAGAGAGCTGAACTGCTGTGCATGGCAAAGGGAGATCAAACTTCTGTGGGGAAGGAGAAACCTGGGAGAAAGGAGAGAAGTAACAGCAAGTAGCAGGGCTTCCCCTGGGAGGAGGGGCAGTTGCCAGCCCTCAGGGCAGAGTAGTACAAATGGGATTTGGGGGAAAAAAGGATCACAAAGGGATTCTTTAAAGTGTTTGCTAAGGGGTTTGCTATGTAATTCTCAATAATAAAAGGTGCAATTCTCACTAATTCTTTTTTGTGAAAGTAGATTCTTAGAGGAAAATTGGTTGGGGAGCTGCCAAAATTCAACAGGGAGTCACTATTTCTCAACTGAAAAGATTTAGTTCCCCTTTCCTAGGTCATATTTGGTAATATCTTAGATATTTTGATTGTCACATTTGAGGAAAGAGGATGCTACTGGAATGCAATGGATAGAGGCCAGGGATGCTGCTAAATATCCCATAACACACAGGACAGTTCTCTCCCTACCCAATCACTAATTGCCAGGCCCCAAATGTCACAAGTACCGAAACTGAGATACCCTGATCTAAGTGTATGCTAGACAAACATAACATAGGGAAATTAGAGTAGAGAGCACAGTGGTGATTCTCTATATAAATCCATAGAACTTAGCAAAAATTCCTGGGAGAAATTCAGGCTTTTAAAGACCATGAAAGATGTGGGGTCCAAGCCGAGATCTCAAAGGGGCAATCAGCTATATCTGCAATAGGAGGAAAATAAAAAGAAATTTGCATTAATATAGATCTATGATGTACTTAAAGAATTGAATTAGAGAATAGAAAGGCACAGGGAAGAATGGAGAGAGAAAATGGCATGGAATGTGGATGGGCTCATCGATCTGATATCCTGTTTGGTCAGGAGAAAATCTGTGGGTCCAAGTTCCTCTTTGTGTTTCCTTTCCAGTCCTCAAAAACTCATGTTGACTATTCCAGAGCTCTGTGTTACAAGACTAGAACTCTGGACTACAGCACACTTTCCCAGTGCTCAGTTGCCTCACACAGCACTGAACTTCAGATAATAGAGAACCATGTCTTTGGCCTAAGGGGCATTAGTGTCCCATTCTGAACTCACAATTCTCCCTCCTGTGTTTGGTGGAGACCCTTTCTTCATTGACCCATTCTCAAAAGGGAAATTAAGCATCACTGATGTTTGTGAAACATGTTCATTTATTTTCTCAGTGATGTTGGTCCAGGAGATTCCTAAGAACATAACTCTCAAGATACAAGAGGACACATTTAGAAGAGGTTGGTCAGGGCAGATATTACAGTGAGGAATATTACTTAGATTTGAAACTCATGGACCACTTGTCTGAGTTTAGCAGAGGCCTCAGAATAAACTTTAAACATAGGGATTCAGTGACCATGGATTCTAAGATTTCAGGGCTTCTAGATGAGTTTGGAAGATCAAAGTCCCTCGACACGTTTGTTCAGCATTTAACATCTCATCTCAGAAGTCTTTGGGCTAAGTCTTGTCTTTGTGTTGGGTCTGACCTGAAGAGTAATCCTGAGCGGTGCTGTGATCAGAGGCTAGAGCTGAAGTTCTATCGTCAAGCACCAGAATTCTGCCAGATGGGTACACATGTATCTATCGGTCTGATAGTCTGTATACTTTTCAGCAGAGAATTTCTGACTAAAAGTTAATCGAGGACCGCATTCATAAAACCCTTCTTTGAACTTTTCAAAGATGAAAAAACATAAAGTATTTTATCTACTTTAAAATTGAATGACAGGGAAAGAATAAAGGATCCATTAAGGCAGTGTAAAAAGACATATTATCATGAATACTAAAGATACTGAGAAAAGGGAGATTGAGAATTGGGTCCCATGCTCCTCATTCTTTCTTGTTTATCAGTGTTAATGAAAAGACAATGAGATGGGGATGAAAGATGTGTTGATCGATAAGCTATGCTCTCCCAACTGGCCCTCACCAAACTTGAACCATAATTTCACCATTCTCTGAGTCCATTATAATAAGTCCACCTTAGAATAAAAGCTCGGGGGTGGGGGGAGGCGTCACAGGAAAGTCACCAACATCCCTGCCCTGTTCATCCTTGGGAAAGAATAAAGAAGGAGCTGGGTGATGAGGAATATGTGAGCACGTCTTGATTGTATTAGAAGGTTAGACTTCTGGGTCCTCCTTTGGAAAAAAAGTAGTTTAATTTCCCCAAGCCTCACATTCCTCCTGTCTTAGACCGTTTAGGCTTCTATAACAAGATACTATGGACCGGGTGGCTTATAAACAATGTAAATTTATCTTTCACAGTTCTAGAAGCTAGGAAGTCCAAATCAAGGCACCAACAGATGCAGTGTCTGGTGAGGGCCCACTTCCTGGTTTATAGATGGAAATCTTGTGTGCTCACGTGATCGAAGGGACAAAAGATCTCTATGAGGTCTCTTTCATAGGCCACTAATCCCATTTCTGAGGGTTCTACCCTCCTGACCTAATTACCTCTCAAAGGCCCCACTCCAGCATAATTACAGTGCATTTGTAGGTACCTTATGCAATAATGTATGAAACAGCCCTTGGTAAATGATAAAATGCTGTACATACAATGAGCTTTACCGTTATTTCCATTAGTCAGCTGGTATTATGTACTCATTACTGGAGCTCTTAAAGTAAAATAACCTAATAATCTCCCCCAAAGAGTTTTTCCAGCACCCCCCTAGAAGATTCGTTGACTATGCTTTCACTTGGTTTCCCAATTTCTCAGTTTGCAGCACTTGTGTGAGAGGACTTGTGATGACATCTGCTATGGTCTAAATGTGTCCCTCCCACCAATTCATGTGTAGAAAACTAATCTCCAATGCAATGATATTGAAGAAGGTCTGGAGGTGGTTAGGGAGCTCTCATAAAAAAAAGTCAAGGAAATTTTTGTGCCTTTTCCACCATGTGAAGACACATCAAAGTCACCATCTATGAACAACTCTCTTCAGACATCAAATTTACCGGCACCTTAATTTTGGACTTCGAAGACTCCAAAATTCTGTACAGTAAATTCTGTTGTTTATAAATAACCCAGTCTTTGCTATAGAAGTCCAAATGGACTAAGACAACACCTGATGCTTTCTTTTCTGAAAATGTTACTCATCTCTTTCTCTTCTTTCCTGATCTTCTTTCTGAGCAAGGGCTTTGCTACTGTAAGGGTCCAGGGTAACCTAGGGTTACCATAAGAAAGGGGAACACATAGGCAAGAATATTTAAGAAAGCCTGGGGTAAGGAGGGACTATCTTCTATGAATACAATGGCAGGGGAATGGGGGAATACATAAGGTCACTATGATGCAGGTGCCCTGCTCTTGCCAGACCTGGCAGGCCTTCCTGTCCTTGTTCTGTTTCTGTCTGTGGCTTCTGCTTTCTGTCTCCTGCAGTCTCTTGGGCAAGAATCCTGGAAACTCAGATTTTGTCAAGATACATGCTTGACGTGTATGCATTTGTGACTGCCAAAACTGACCATCTGCCACTTGAGGAGCCTGTGGAATGTGCGGCTTCCTCTGTCCCCATTAATTTCCAGAGTTCCTCTGATGGCACAATCTCAAATTCTGTCCTTCAACCCTCTAAAAACTATTAGCAGTCCATATACATAATATCTCTCCTCATGGCTCTGCCTCCTCACATTTCCGCAGCAAGGCCCAATTACCAGCTTCTCTGTGAGAATCCCTTGGCCTATTTAACAATATCTTAGTATAAGAAGGCTATGGAGGACTATTGCCATTAACTGTATCACATCTAAGTTCTGTTCTTTTCTCCCTTATTATCTACTTTTCTACACTAAATTCTCAATGGACCCCAACCCCAAGTAAGTTTTTACTCCCATACTGGCCTTATTCATGATACCAGAGACCCCTCTTCCTTATGGGGAACCCTTCTGTTACCTGAGTGCTTATGGGGCCACTGGACCTGACTACTCCTTGACTTGCCTTATTTTTAACCTTGGCTCTGGATATTTCTCTACCATAAAAGCATATTTTGTAATGAGAGTAAATATTTTGAATGGACTTTCTTTCAACTAAAAATATTACCCTTGTTTTCCATTCTACCAGAGCACATCCAGATGGGCTCTAGGCCCATTTGGTAGGTTAAATGACAATGACCCTTAATTTCTGTAACCTATGAAAATGTTACCTTTTTTGCTTCCGTGAATATACTATGTTACAGAATCCAGTGACTTTTCTCATCCTTTCCCACCATCCCTCAGTTTTGACTCTCTTTATTTTAAGCCCTCAGAGCTCTACATACTTACCTTGTGAGATATTTGTAGCACTTATAAGTTTAATCACTGTGTGATTATGGAGCAACTGTTTCTTCCATGATGTTCAGTTGTCAATTTGGCTCACAAATATATTCTCTACAACTATCAGAGTGGTAGCTTAATATAGGCAATCAATTTTTGTTGTTAACTAAGTCAGTACATGAATATCAATTTACTGCTGCTTGGTCTCCTTGATGCAGGGATACAGTGATATGTACTTTCAGACTGATTCACACATTCATTCAACAAATAAAGCTGAAGGCATTACACTGTCCGACTTCATATTGTACTTAAAGCTATAGTAACCAAAACAGCATGGCATTGGCATAAAAACAGACACATAAATCAATGTGCCAGAATAGAGAACACAGATATAAATACACCCATTTACAGCCAACTCATTTTTGACAAAGTCACCAAGAATATACACTGGGGAAAGGACAGTCTCTTCAATAAATGCTTCTAGGAAAACTGGATACCGACATGAAGAGAAATGAAACTTGATCTCTTTATCTCACTATACACAAAATACAAATTAAAATAGATTGAAGACTTAAATGTGAGATCTTAGACTATAAAACTACTAGAAGAAAACATTGAAGAAATGCTTCAAGCTATTGGTCTAGGCAAAGA
Source organism: Mirza zaza (assembly GCA_008750895.1). Taxonomy (NCBI): domain Eukaryota; kingdom Metazoa; phylum Chordata; class Mammalia; order Primates; family Cheirogaleidae; genus Mirza; species Mirza zaza. The sequence goes on along the minus strand of VSMD01117131.1, from coordinate 4,388 downwards.
TTTTTTGAGTAAGACCTTAAAAGGCAACTAAAGGCAACTAACAAAACTATATTAAAAATGGAATTATATCAAGCTAAAAATCTTCTGCACAGCAAAGGAAACAACAGAATAAAGAGAAAACCTACAGAATAGGAGAAAATAGTTTTAAACTATATTCATCAGATAAGGGATTAATAACCAAAATACATAAGAAACTGAAACAACTCAAGAGCAAAATAAAAAGACACACCAAGGAAATGATACACATTTCTCAAAAGAAGACATACAACTTGTCAACAGGTACAAAAAAATGCTCAACATCATTAATCATTATGAAAATTAAAATCAAGACCACAATGAGATATCATCTCACCCCTGTTAAAATGGCTTATACCAAGGACATATGCAATAACAGATGCTAGTGAGGATATGACGAAAGGGATTCAGTTATGCTGCTGGTGGGGATTTAAATTAGTACAGCCACTATGGAGAACAGTGTGGCAGTTACTCAAAAAACTAAAAATAGAACAATTATATGAATTAGTAATTGCACTGTTGTGTACATACCCAAAAGAAAGGAAATCAGTATATCAAGGAGATAGCTGCACTCTCGTGTTTATTGCAGCACTATTCACAATAGCCAAGACAGGGAATCAACCTAAGTGTCCACCATTGGATTAATATATGAAGAAAACATGATATATGTACACAACGGAGTATTACTCTGCCATAAAAATAAAGAAATCCTGTCATTCGTAGCAACATGGATGGAACTGGAATGCATTATGTTAAATGAAATAAGCTAGGCACAAAAAGAAAACTATCACATTTTTTAATTCATATGTAGGAGATAAAGTGTTCATCTCATGAAGATAGAGAATAGAATGGTGGTTACCAAAGTATGGTTTCTTTAGAAAGGAGTGTTTAGAAAATCTAAATTAATTCACTTTAAAGAATTTGTCCTCTATCATCACGTCATACATTTTTTAATGAAATATTGTTGGCAATATGTTACCATTATAATTGTTAATATACTATTATTAATAAAATGTTACAAAAGGCTATAAATTTAACTAAATTTCTCTGAGATGATCATTAATCTCTTGCATTTCAATTTTTTTCTCTCTAAGCAGAGATGAAATCCACATGTTCCAGTTTTCCTGTCCTTTGCATGCAGGAATGAGTTTTACAGGTTTGCATTTGTTCACCAGCATCCAACTACTGAAAATGTTTCCAGAAGAATATACTCAATCTGAAATTTCACTTGGAATACTTGTCTTTAAAAATGGTCATTAATATAGCAGATACAGTAATAAATTATATCTTAGCATGTCTTCCCTAAAGAGATCTATTAAGGTAAACAAAAACATAAACTTTCTCTTCATGTAAAAATAATCTGATTTTTATTTTATTGCCTATTTTTTGGTATCTGTGAAATTTGAATAAAGCCTTACAGCATAAAGTATTCTAGATTATCAAATTAGTCTGATCTATGGAAATTGGATATTCAAATCTGATAATGGTAACTCTAGGCCTACCTCTCCTGAGTTTTTCACTCTATTTTCTAACCTAAGATTTTTTTTCTTAATTTCCTGATATAAATAGTATAACAAATTTTATTACAGTAGAAATAGAATACTCACACACATTTTTTATGTTTAAAGTATTCTGACTAAATGTCAACTATTCATAGGGAAACATGTTCTCTCTATTTTTTGAAATTTTACTAAATTAAAATATCCGCGCATGTAGGAAAAATGAAGATAGGCAATACAAGAAACATATTAAAGTCACAAAAATTGAATAATTTGTTTTCCTTTTTAAGTAGAGTGTGTACAAATTATTGCCTCAACTATGCATTCAACTAGTACTCAATGTGTGAGACTGACCAATACTCTCACATATTTCCACCAATAGATGAATGAATAAACAGATTGATGGATGAATGAATGAATGGCTGGATGAATCAGAAATTTATTGATTTACTAAATACTTGGCTAGCAAGTATGCATTTATATTCTAAATGTCACATTAAAGGCTCACTCACATTTTAACTGACTTTTGCAACTGTCATAGACTATTCTACCTCTAGGAAAAGGATTTTATAAGAATTTAAATTGATTTTCTAGTATTTACTGTTATCTACATAAAGTTTACATATATAACCATACTTCATCTAAAGAACATTTATTTTGAGGTCAGTAATGTCATAATTTTAATTGATTTTACTACCTGTGTACTTCCTGAAGTTACAAAAAGGCATGTAGAAATATTAATAAAAACATAAATTCTGGGAATTTATTAATAATGCATGCATATGCGTAGACCTTGGAAATACTGCTATTATGCTTCAGAGGATTTAGAATTCCTCTGTGTAATTTGTTTTGCTAAAAAATATAAAGCTTAAAAATTCAGCCTTCTAATGTATTGAAGTTTTCATCATTTCTTTTTTAAAATAAATAAATTCTCTATAGGCATTGAAATTGTGAAAAGCTCAGAGCAGACACACTAAAATTATATTTTCCAAAGTTGCTAAGGTATTCCCTTATGGAACATTCTTTACAATGATTTTGAGTTGTGGGTCAAAATATCAATCATTAAATAAATATGGAATTCCCATTATGTGCTCAAAACTATTTCATTTAGGGTTGAAGAGCTTGAGTTGTGACTTCAAAATATCTATTTTCCAATTAAGGGTACTGAGCGAACCTACATAAGTCTAATAGAGAAGAATGTAATTATGTGATGAGACTTGCCAGGGTGTTTTCAATGTATTAAATCAAAGAAATTCTAAGGATTTCAAGGAGGTTATAGAATGTGTACTGACTCTTAAAGAAAATAAACTATTCGGAAATATAAAAATTAATAGAAAATAAAGTCATAAAAGCAAAAGTAAACAATGAGATTGTACTCTGTGTAGGCTTAGGGTAATATGGAGATCTGTTTCATCAAAAGGAATGATGTGTTTTGGAAGTTAACAGGAAATAAATTTGGATGGCTCTGTAGAGGGTTTACTGGTGAGGCAACGACAATTTTCTTTAAATATTTAAAATGTGTTTTTTTTTTTTGGAGAAAGTGTCTCATCTTGTTTCCTGGGCTACAGTGTAGTGGTATCATCATAGCTCATTGAAACCTCAAACTCCTAGGCTCAAGTGATCCAACTGCCTCAGCCTTCAGAATAGCTGGGAGTACAGGCTTGTACCATTATGCCCAGCTACTTTTTGCTGTTTATTTTTTGTGTAGAGATGGGATCTTGTTATGTTGCTCAAGCTGATCTTGAACTTCTGGCTTCAAGCAATCTTCCTGCCTCGGCCTCCCAAATTGCTGGTATTACAGTTGTGAGTCACCATACTTGGCTAAAATGTGTTAGATTATTGAATAACTTGTCTTTAGAAAGGATAAATTTTCATAAAGTGTTATTTTTCCAAAATTCTGACTAAAAATTTTATGAAAATTTTATTTCTGACCTCTGGTTGATATACAGTAACCAAATACAAAACTTAGACCTTAAGTTTTGTATTTGGTTACTGTATTATTAGCACTAAAATTTTTTGTGTGCTATAATTCCCCAGTTAGCTCAATAATCAATGCTTGAATATCTCATTTCAAAAATGAAATATGTGAATAATGAAGATTGATTGCACATTTATATGTAACTTTTATAGGGTTTTCATTTTCCAGGAATAGTGATATTGTCGCATACATAAAATAGAATTGTTACACTAAAAGAAGGTATAAGTTACAGTATAAGCCACTGTGATGGTTACTTTTACGTGTCAACTTGACTAGACTATGATGTTCCCCAAGTGTTTGATCAAATATCAGTCAACCAACCAGTCACAGTTTTGTAAAGCATTTTTTGATTTGATGAGCATTTATTTTTTTATTTTTTTTATTTTTTATTTTTTCTTTTATTTCATCATATTATGGAAGTACAAACATTGTTAGGGTTACAAATATTGCCCCTGCCCCCTCCCTCCCCCCGATATGTCCAATCCCCTGGTGGTGTACATCACACACGTTATGGAAGCACACACCCCTTTCCTCCTCCCCACCCCTGCCTGCCCACCACCTGTTAAATTTTTTTTTTTTTTTTTAACATTTTGGTTACATTGTATATCTTTGCCTCTCCCTAAGAAGGGTTAGAGGTATGCCCTCCCCCTCCAAAATGCTCATCTCATCCCTAAGGTTGGGTGCCCCCCCACACACCGAATCTCTGGTGAGCATTGCCACCATTTGAAAACCAAAGTTTAAATCAGTCAGTCCCAATTTGATGGCGAGTAGATGTGGAGCCCATTTTCCAAGTCTTGTGTCGCCTCACTTTGGATAACGGGCTTAAGCTTAATCCAGGATAGCATAAATGGTGCTAGCTCACTGTCATTTCTTAGGATTGAGTAATATTCCATGGT
>VSMD01117127.1:0-54742 GCA_008750895.1 Mirza zaza | reverse complement strand
GCTATTTATAATAGCAAATTTTTATTATAGAAAGGACAAAATGTATACCAGCAAATATCTGTTATATAGATTATATTTATAATTATGTGGACATTACAATGATGTCCATGATTCCTTTTTAATTACCTTGAGATTATTTGCAGCATAGTTAAATAAATAATCCAAAAGTCAAATTGTACGACCTCATTCATCTACAAAGCACCAATAGTTAACAGTGGTTATGTCTGGGTATTGGGAGTATAGGTAAATTTTACTTTTTATATTAGATTTTTTTAGTTGCTAGCAATGTAAAGAAAAATAAAATCTCAGGACCTCCAAACTCCTTATGTCAAAGGGAAGGTTAAGCCTGGAGGCTGAGTCACACTACATGGCGTCTTTTTCCCAAATGGACAGTTGTTACTTCACAACCCTACATATATATTAGCCGGATCCCCATGGAAAGACCTCAGGCACTTCCTGATGACTACCCTCACAAAATCATTCATAAGTAAATTCTGTATTAGCCTTGAAATCTTTAAAATGTACATCCTCCCACAAAACAAGAACAAACCAATTGTAACTTTGGGTCTGCAATCTAGGTCTAGCTCCTAAAATTAAGTCTGCTTCCACACTGATAATGTTGATTACAAGCTTATCTTCTCAGGTGTAGAACACAGACAAGATGAGTCAATCATTCCTCCATCCACCCTGATATGTCTGCATAATTGTTTCTTCCTTTACTCCCTTTCTTTTCTTTTCTTTTCTTTTTTTTTTGAGACAGAGTCTCACTTTGTTGCCCAGGCTAGAGTGAGTGCCATGGTATCAGCCTAGCTCACAGCAACCTCAGACTCCTGGGCTCAAGCGATCCTGCTGCCTCAGCCTCCTGAGTAGCTGGAACTACAGGCATGTGCCACCATGCCCGGCTAATTTTTTCTATATATATATATGTTAGTTGGCCAATTAATTTCTTTCTATTTATAGTAGAGACGGGGGTCTTGCTCTTGCTCAGGCTGGTTTCAAACTCCTGACCTCAAGCAATCCGCCCGCCTCGGCCTCCCAGAGTCTAGGATTACAGGCGTGAGCCACCACGCCCGGCCCCTTTTCTTTTCTTCAAACATTCACCTTATCTCATGTAAAATATAGATTTACTGGGCACTAATTACGGTCTTACAAGAATGTAACTACTCACCTCACTGCTTCTCCTCACACTTTTAAAGAAAATACTAAACCTCCTGAGAACTTCTTTGGAATAAAACAGCCACAGATGTGTCTGTGACTAGTGTTTTTTCCTGGGTGCACCCTCAAGCTGGCTCAATAAACCTAGATTGATTGAGATACTCGCGTCAGTCACTCATTTCAGTGGTCAGCAAAAACAAACAATGAAAATTACCAATTAATATTTGAGTTTAAAAAAGAAGTTCCAGAGAAGTGATTTGTTCCTTCAACAAATATTACATAGCAGGCTCGTTTTCGCGAGATGTAATGCCATTTTGGACCCCCACTACTAATACCATTTCTGAGATCAAAATACCAGTCTGCAGAAGCTTTAGTAAAGTAGACGGTGAGTTCCTCTAGCTTTTTGTTGAGTTTTTGCCTTTGGGAGAAGTGTGTAGGCTGCATATCATTTAACAGAAACCAACAGTGAGCACCTGAGTAAATCTAAGATTGTTTTCATTACTATTTTTCCAACTTCTGATGATCCTGGAAATTGTCCTGAATTCCAACTAGTTCCTTCTCTTAACTGGTCTGAATCCCTCTCCCCTACTCTTGTCCCTTTAACACCTAGTTAGGTTTCGAGACACAGGTCACTTACACCCCCTCCGGGAGGGCTTGCCCAAATCCCCAGTTCCTGATACCCTAGGCCTAGGAGAACGAGCAGGGTGCCCCACTGACCTCAGGCGTCCTCAGCACCATGCATGCCATCTTGTAGTGTGAAGTTGTCACCTGGACTCCTTTCTTGCCTCCCATGCTAGATTCTTAGCTCTGGAGGACAGGGCCTGTTTGACCTCAGGGTCCCCATGGCACAGAAGAGAGTAGGGCTCAGGCACCAGGACTCTGAATGCCTACTATTGTTACTGAACGCAAAAGAGGTCCAGCCAAGGTCTGGTTACTCGCAGCACAGATAGCCAATTACTGAGATGATGAGGATTGCCAAGGAAGAAAAGAATATTAAATAGGAAAGACATGTGTTGGGAGAACAGGAGATGCAGCCTCAAATCCGTCTGGACTAACAGAGTATGGGCTATGTGCACTGGGGAAGGTTGTGTTTACATTAATGAGGGCTATGCTCACTGGGGCAGGTCAGTAAGGCATGGTGAGTCTTGGCCTCAGAAATTCTGTCCAGCAGACTTTGGAATCTTAACTCCTTTGTCTTGGAAAAATTTCGTCATTTCTGGGAAACAATTCAAAAAGGTCAAGCAGTTAGTTAAAAGTTACAGGGTTCTGGTTATCAAGCCCTACTTGCCTGAGAATCTAAAACTTCAGAGGGAGTGGATTATAAAAAAACAAATAGGGTCATTGTTCATGGAGCCTGTTACACTATGTTACTTAGAACAGCTGTCCCCGACCTTTTTGGCACCAGGGACCAGTTTCACGAAAGACAACTTTTCCACTGGACGGGGTTGGTGGGTGATTCAGCTGAGCCGGATCTACTCTGTCAGCAGATTTGCCTCCTTTCCAGGCTTGTCTGCTTATCTGCAAGATACTGTCTGAACTTGGTACCTTCTCAGGTCCTAGGGAACTCCAAACTGAAAATCAGGAGAGAGGATGGTCAGAGCATGTTTCCATCCTGATCACCCTCCTAGGAGACATGAGCCCCCACCCCGATGCAGTCTCCTGTTGTTTGTGGGTGCTTCCCTGTGTTTGAATGCAAGCTGATCTCAGCCTGCAGACCTGGTGCAAGTTCCCCATTGCAGGGACGGCCCAGCGTTGTTTGGGTGTTTCCTGCGGAGCCTGACACGATGTTCTGCACACACAGGTGCTTCATGAATAAGGTTCAGGCACCTGGTGCTGGTCTTTGCCCCAGAGCTCACCTAACTGTGAGGCCGCTTACTCCCTGGAAAGAGGCTTGGTCAACTTCAGTGGCAGGCCAGTTTGGGGCCTGGGGTTTGGTGCTTTGGATCATGCTTGGGATCATTTTTGAAAATGGACATTAGATTAAAAAAATCCCTGCACATCCTCCGTGTCTCAGTCCCCATCACGGTTTCTTCACAAACGGGCAGATGTAAAATGTAAAAGCAGGAGGATGTTAAGATGTAAAAGCAGGAAGCTAGGACACCATTTAGAAGAGAGCAGATTTATGCAAAGCTCTCTCATAATTCATTTGTTTTGAAGCATTGAGGCTGCTGTAGGGTTTCAGAGGGTGTCAGGTTGGAATGAGTGCTTCTGGTGACAAATTCAAAGAAAAAATTACCCTGCAACTTTCTAGCCGATAGCGCTAAACCAAACAGTGACCTGTACGAACAGCCCATGACTAATGTGAGCTGAATTTAAAAAGGCATAATTTTGCAAAAAAAAAAAAAAAAAAGGCATGATAATAATAAAACAAAATTTATAAATGTTTTCATATGACTTTTCTCCCCAGGTGCTTAATATAAGTTTCTTTGCTGAAATCCAGGGTGCAGAGATGTAGGATTCCAACTATTCAGAATGAACTATCTCAGAAGATAACTGATTGATGACAAAACAAAGAGCTGAGCAAAAGTAGAACTTCTAGCTTCACACAGTGAAAAGCAGCTTTCACACAGCTTTCACCACAGTGAAAAGCAGAACAAAGACATAACACTGTGTTTCTACCAGTGCCTTTTATGATAGCCTGCCTGCCTGCCCGCTCACAGACATGCACTGGCCCCCCAACACCCAGTAAAAGCTTGGGAGCCCCGGAAGTGGTTGGCCCCACACTGTGGGACAGATTTAGGTCCCTCTTGGTGGCTTTGAGCTGTCTTCCACACTTTGATTGCCTTTGACCTCTAGAGTAATTTGAAAAAAGATGATGTTTTGCTATGGAAAGTTCTACTTTTGGACGTATGCCCAAGTTTGATGTGGGAAAATTTTACATCTATTGCTTAATAATTTCCAACACACATCCTAAAATCCCCAATGATCCGGGCACTTTAGTTCACCCCACCAAAAATAAATTAATTAATTAAAAACAACAAGGGAAGTTTATTTCCCACAGTAAGTTGAGAGAGAGAGAGACCAGAAGAGCTGTAGTTCCCAGGGGGCTGGATAGAAGTTTTTACCCCTCTCATTACCAAGAAGGAAGCTGAAATTCCTCTCACTCTCTTACTTCCTTACTCCCTAGGAGCTGCTGATCTGGCTGCTCAGATGCTAAGACACTGGTTTTGGGTCACATTCGCCAGGGCACAAGGCTGCTAGGAGTTAGTGGCTCTCGCTGCTTCTGCATGTTGCAGTAAACTGATCAGGACAGATGAGCCCAGCTTCCTCCTTCTTCCCAGTGGTGAGGCCAGCTTGGGACAGAGGCTGGCAGTCTCTCTCTCTCTCTCCTACAGGGACCATGTAGGGGTTCTTCTAACCTTCCCTGACAACTAGAGGGTAATGAAAGCCTGGGATTTGGATTTAGGCTTAAGAGGCAGCTGAAGACTCCCCTTTATGCCTCAGGCCTTGGCCATTGCTCTGGTCCTTTCTGCTGTCACTTTGCGCACAGCAGCAGTTCTCCAAATTTAATGAGCATCAGAATCCCCAGAAGGGCTGGTTAAAGCACAGGCCACTGGGCCCCACCCAGAGTGTCTGATTCAGTAGGTCAGAGGCAGGACCTACAAATTTGCATTTCTAATAAGTTGTCAGGCGATGCTGTCGTTGCTGGTCTGGAGCCACAATTTGAGAACCACTGCTTGGAATTTAAGACGCTGTTCCAGTTTATCATAAAGTAGTACTTTGCTTTCTTTTACAAATTGGGTGTCCCTGGGCCCCCAGCTACCTTCAAAACTGCACTCTGACTCCCAAGAAGAGTAATAAAATTATGACATTATCCCAGAAATAGATTATGGGTTTTATAAGGTAACAAGAAGGAATGCAGAGTGTTTTAGCTGGGAGAGGAAGAGGCCAAAACCTCTCAGGGAGGCAGCTGAGCACGTGTCCCCCACAGAGGGATGACAAGGCTTATGAGGCAGGGAGGGGGGGCTGGGCAGACATGACGGAGGGTTTCCAAACTGCAAGGGCAAGTACGCAGGCATACTGAGGAAGACTATGGAAATCCTATCCCCAGTGGCCTCTAACGTCAGGCTCAATGACCGTCTCACTGGGTCAGTTTGAACCTGGACAAAAATACACATAACTGGAACAGGAACGATTGATTTGACTCTCGTTCTCTCCCAGGAACTATGCTAAATGCCATATATTATTTAATTTTATTCTTATAACCACTGTATGAAGTTGGTGCTCATATTATCCTCACTTTATATACACGAGCAGACTGAGACCACAAAGGCCTCTTGCCCATCTACCTGGGAAGTAGCAGAACTTGAAGGCAAACCCATGTCTGTGTGATTCCTCATCCCAATCTCGGGTGGTGCATGAAGTTATCATTAGCTATTGGGATTTTGTATTTTCAGATTAAAGAGTCATTCTTGTCCCAGGAGGTTGAGAGGTGAAAAGTTCCCTGATCGATAAGTTCTGACAGGCTATGGGTGAGGGAGGGGAAGGGGTGCTGGAAGCAGGAAGGCAAGGAGAAGGAGAAGGCACTGGCCAACCAGCGAGGAGCTGGGGTACCTGAGGAGCAGACTACACCGAAGAAGGTGGAGAGAAAGGAAATGGAGCATATAGTACTTGCAAGGATAATACTTACAAAATGCATTTCAAAACCTGTTCATGGGAACAGAAAATGGCACCTCACTGGCCCACCAGTCTTAGGAGCCTGGCGCCGTGGGTTGCGGCCCTGCTCCTCGCTCTGGGCGTGGAAAGGGCTCTGGCGCTACCTGAGATATGCACCCAATGTCCAGGGAGTGTGCAAAATTTGTCAAAAGTGGCCCTTTATTGTAAGCAGACATCAGAGCTAATGCTGCATGCCCGCTGTTGCCTCAATCAGAAGGGCGCCATCTTGGGGCTGGATCTCCAGAACTGTTCTTGGAAGGACCCTGGTCCAAATTTTCCTCAGGCACATACTGCTGTCATCATAGATCTGCAAGCAAACCCCCTCAAGGATGACTTGGCCAACACCTTCCGTGGCTTTACCCAGCTCCAGACTCTGGTACTGCCACAAGATGTCAATTGTCCTGGAGGTATTAATGCCTGGAATAATATTACTTCTTATATAGACAACCAAATCTGCCAAGGACAAAAGAACCTTTGCAATAGCACTGGAGACCCAGAAATGTGTCCTGAGAATGGATCTTGTGCACCTGATAGTCCAGGTCTTTTTGCAGTGTGTTTGTGCTGATGGCTTTCATGGTTATAAGTGTGCGCGCCAGGGCTCCTTCTCACTGCTTATGTTCTTCGGGATTCTGGGATCCACCACACTGTCCATTTCCATTCTGCTTTGGGGGACCCAGCGCCAAAAAGCCAAGACTTCATAAACCACATAGGTCTTACTACTGACCTAAGACCATCCTGAGCCATCTTAGCCTTTCCACGGAGATTTGCTTCTTAGACTGGCATCATGGGCCAGCAGATCCTCCTCAAGTGTGAGGCCACTAGAAGGAAGATGGAAAATTGCACTACCCTGGAGTGGACTTGTACCAGTTCCCATTTGTGCTGTTGCTTGTAATAAACACTTTTTTCCCTCGTAAAACAACAACAACAACAACAACAACAAAACCCTGTTCATTCTTCTGTCTTCCCCCTTACAACAAGCGGCACTACTAGCAACTCAGTCATCTGAGCAAAAAGCCCAGGAGTCACCTTTCCCTTCTTCTCTTTGCCCAATCTCTAATAGAAAATAAGTTCCATGACAGTAGAGACTGCCCATGTTGTTTTGTTGTATTCCCAGCACCAGCAGGGTGCTAGGGGTGCTGCTCCTTGCTTAAACCAGTCAAGTCCTCATGGTTCTCAGAGTGAAGTCGCTGCTTCCTTGGCAGTACACAGGTCCTCCGTGGCCTGCCTCCTGTCCAATCTTCCCTCCCTCCCTCTGCTCACCGAAGCCATTCCTCTCTGCTCTCCATGCCCTACGTGTGGCATAGAGCCTGTTTCTGCCTGGAATCCTGATGACCTGATCAAGCCCATTTCTCAACCAACTGCCACTTAAATCTTTAGGGCTCCGCTTAGATGTCACCTTCATCAGGAGATTTTCTTGGATCCTAGTCTAATTCTAAACCTATAGGCTCCTTTTCTGTATTCCTGTATCTGCCTGAGCATTTCTCCTTTATTGCACTGTGAAAGGATGGTCTTGCTAACAGGCTGACAGGAAAGATAAATCTCTAACCTGTAGCCTCTAAGAGCAGCATAAACTCTGTCTCTAAGATTAGTTACATGAGTATCTCACCTACAGAGATGTTTACTCAGCAATTAAAAGAAACTGAGCAAACAAACAAACAAAAAATGTAAATTCTCATTAACATTTGCCAGAGTGGTCAATTCACATTCCAAAGAGAAAAGAGTCATCAGGAGAAGGAAGTGAAGGGTAGACTATCTGATTGACTGTTATTAAAATTCATCACTTACGGACTAAAAAGTTTTGTTGAGTTTGTTTAAACAGCCTTAAAGAGTTCCTGAGTGGACAAAAGGGTTGTGAGCTTCCCCACTTCCTCAAGGAGAGACAACACATGCCTCCCATTATCGATCTGACCCATTTGTGAATAAGCCAGGTGAATCGACTTTGCCCGTGCTAGAATAGGATCAACTGCTTGGGGTCGCAAATGATTGTGGCCTTAAAATTATGTTGGAGACAACTTCAAATCTCCATACGTTCTGGATTAAAGTCAAGAGAGACTATTTTTCTCTCCCATTCCCACTCTCCCTTTTCGTTAAGGAAGAAATAGCAGCTAAGCCTTGCAGAATCGAAGCTGACACAGCTGAGAAAGCACAAGTAGAGGATAGAAGATAGATCTGCGCAGAATGGGGCAATGTCCTTCGGCGCGAGGAACATGGCAAAACAAATGCTTCAACACGCAAAGTATAGAATCAAGGACGAAAGTAGGGTGGCTGGAGCAGGCTTCCATATGAGCACAAATACATCGTTGGGGGCCAAGAGGGCACTTATGATCTGACTTCCACAAAATTCGGAGGAACCATTTAGTGTTTGAGCAAAAGCAAGCAAGCTGACGGAGGAAGTAGTAACCTGCCCTGCGTGCCGGCAAGAAGGGACTTCGGACAGAGGAATAGGTTTTTGAGATGCTGAGAGAAATGAATTACAAACCCAGCTGTCTTGAGGAACCAAAGATAAAGCTGGAGCTTAAGAGTCCTAGATGAGACGTAGCTCACCATGGCTATGGCCTACAAAAAACTAGCCACTGAGAAAACCACCACGCCAAGGATATCCATCACCAAGGCATCCACCCAGAACCTAGATTGCCATCAAATCACCCACAAGCAAAACCAAAGGTTCTTATCCAACACGTGCTACAGGCGCTCCTCTACAAGAGGTGGGGGTGGGAAGGAAGCCCCATCTAAACAAAAGAAAATCCAAAAATAAGAAGTGACAGCTGCCCCAGATGAGAAGGAATCAGCAAAAGAACTCTGGAAGTATGAAACATCAGAGCGAAAGGTTACCCACAAAGGGAACACCAGCCATCTAGCATGGAAGCTCCCCTCCCAAACTTTGTTCCATGCATGTCTTCCATTTAGCTGCTCCTGAGTTGATTCCTTTATAATAAACGAGTAAGCAAAGTGCTTTCCTGAGTTCTGTGAGTCGTTCTAGCAAATTATCAAATCTGTGGCGGAGTCATGGGAAGCCCTGAATTTGCGTTCAAGCAGGCAGAAATGTGGGTAGCTTAGGCACCCCATTTGCAGCTGAAGAGGGGGCAGTCTTGTGGGACTGAGCCACCAACCTGTGGGGTTGGGTGCTAACTTCGGGAATTTGTGTCAGAATGGAATTGATGTGTTGGGCACCCAGTTGGAGAATTGGAGAACTGATGTTGGAAAAGATACCACAGATACAGTGTCAGGAAGAAGAACCTGAGACTAACCCAACATGGCATCTAAATATCACAGTCCAAATTTCCAAAGGGAATTATCAGATTTTTGTTTTTTAATGCTGTCTCTGCTGGGAGAAGTGACAGATAAGGGTCTGAATAATAATGATAACAACAGTATCTGATATTTATACTGTGAGGCATTGTGCTAATCAGTTTATATGCATTATCTGGTGCAGATCCTTATAACAACTTCATAAGATGGGGTTTACATCTGAGGAAAATCAGGTACCAAGAGGTGCTCTCTTTCAGCTTCAGTGATATATGTTTATATTAAATCAAGACTCTCCAGCCTTTTCTTGATGAAAAGCACACTGAAGTCTTATGATCGTCCATAGTCAGGATATGGTAGAGAAGAAAAAAGTAAAGGGAGATCTGGACCGTCCATGGTGGCTCACGCCTGTAATCCTAGCACTCTGGGAGGCTGGGGCGGAGTTTAAGGCTCAGGAGTTTGAGACCAGCCTGAGCCCTGAGCAAGAGCAAGACCCCATCTCTACTAAAAAAAAAAAAAAAAGAAAAAAGAAAAAAAATTACCCAGGTGTGGTGGTGCCTGCTTGTAGTCCCAGCTACTCGGGAGGCTGGGGCAGGAGGATCGCTTGAGCCCAGGAGTTTGAGGTTGCTGTGAGCTAGGCTGATGCCACGGCACTCTAGTCCAGGCAACAGAGTCAGACTCTGGCTCAAAAAAAAGCATGGAATGACACCACTGAACAAGGAACACAATTGGGTGTCAGGCCTCACCTTCCAAAGTCCTGGGTCAAATCCACCCAAGCCAGTTTCCCGGCAGAAGCCTCCCTGTGACGCTAGCACTTCACCATGCTGGTGGGGCTGTTCCCTCAGAACGTTTCCAATTTTCTCTTTCCCTGAAGTCTGGAAATATTCCCACCCCTCTCCCTTCTGTTTTCCTTAACTGGCCCAGAGAAAAAACCAAAAGTCAGCGATCAGCAAAGCCACGATAAGCTGGCAGTAAAAACAGGACATTATTTCAGAGAAGAAGGAAACATTTAAAAACCAGGACTCCCCAAAGAGCTCAATTTAGCTGGCAATAAGAAATACTAAATACAACCTCCATCTTCTACCCACTAGACTGGCAAAAATGAGGGTCTAACGACACCAGCAGTTGGCAAAGATGTGGAACAACAGATGCTCTGTCCTGCGCAGGTTTTGAGAATCAAATGAAACAATGGGGTAAGCGCCCAGCACAGAGCAAACAGAGCTGCCCTCAGTGTCTCTCTTCCCTTTTAACTTTGAAAGGCAGAGCAGGTTAACTCCTCTTTGTATCAACAGGAACATTCTAGACCAAGGTCTGCCTCACCTTCATGTAATTTCTTTGCCAGAGCAAAGTCACCTCAGGACAGATCTGCCCCCGGCTCCTTGGACGCCGGGCACGAGGGGATCTTGCTGCCTTTGCTCCACCTGGCTGCTCCAGGTGCTTCTGCTCTGGGTCAGTGTCACAAAGGTGGGTGAAGGGATTTCCAGCTCCCTCTGCAGAGACACCCCAGGGCCAGCAGTGGGCCTTGCCAGCGCCAGGCACCTGCTGGGCACAGCAGGGGTGACAGTGTGAATCAGAAGAGTTAGTGGAGCTCCAACATTAAAGGGGCACCAGCATCAGTTGGGAGATAGGCGACAGCCCACACCTGGCACCTCACCTGTGATGGAGGCTCCCAAGGGTGCATCCCTGCAGGGAGCAGAGCAAGGGCTCTGATCTTCAGGTGGCGGGCTTCTCGGGAAGATGAGGGCATCCTCCCCAGGGCTCCAGGAAGACTGGGGAAAGGCCCTGCAACAGAGGGAAAATAAATGCCGGAACCAGAGAGACAGGGATGATGATGATGACAGTGGTACATGATGATTTTCCAATTTTATCCCCAAGATGACATGGGAAACACCAATGAAATACCAAGAAATCTGGTGATCCTCTTACATGTTTGGGGCCAATTCTGTAGAATACAGTTGTGCTTCTCAAAGGGAGGTATGTAGACACCACCAGCATCAGCTGGAAACTTTAAACGTGGATAGTCAGATCTTACCCTAGGCCTGCTGAATCAGAATCGCTGAGGCGGGGCCCAGGAACCTGCATTAATGAGTTCCTCGGGTGACTGATGTTTCCCCACTATCAGGAGATGTGGAGGCTTCTCTCTAAACACCACCTGGGCTCTGTCGATCTCTTGCTTTCTTCACAGACTTCTCACTGAGGGGCAGATTGCCCCAGCCATCAAAGGAGCCCAATAATTGTTTTCCAGGCACATTCCATTGTCAAAATACAGGCTCCTGGTGCCGAAAGCTTCTTTGTAGAATGTCTTGGAGCAGGTCTGCAAGGAAGATGTTTGCATCCCTAAGGGGCTGTCATCATCAGGTTTGGCTTTACTTGTGATTTTGAGAAACATGAGATTTTGGATGCATCTTAACACAGCTTGGATTCGCAGGATTCACTCTTAGGATTTGTCTTCCTAAAAAAATGTCCCACAGGCAGGAAGAAGGAGGCAGGGGAGGCCTGTGCAGAGCTGCAGGCCCCTCCGCCCGCCGCCCACCTCTTAGATGCAGCTCTCCTGGACACGGGTTCAAGGTCAACTTGGCCTACAGAGTTTATGGTGTCACCTGAACCTTTTCCACGCTCATGCTCTGTGTCTCCCCCTCCCCTCATTTTCCTTCCTCAGCTTTCACTATAGAGTCTCAAAAGGTAATAATGCAAAAGAGACACCCAAAATGGGATTTTATACATTGGCCTGAGTGTCTTGTTACCCTTGGTTTGGAATTGTTACCTAGTTACCAGAAGGTTCTGGCTTGGCCTCCAAGAAAATCAGTTGAACACTAAAAACTTAAAAATGCCAGACGTACTCCAGTGTTTAGACAGGCCTGGCAGCTGACGCTTTCCAGAGTTGGAAAATGGTACAAGCATGAAACCCACTCAAAACCCACAGATCTCTGCATTTACGCTTTTTCCCCTAACCCTCAAGTCACTCGCCTACGGGTGGGCAACCCGTCTGTGTTCTGCCAAACAGCCCTTCACCTGTCACTGATGATGAATTGTGTCTTTGCCCAGTGGCAGTTCTACATCTCCATAAAATTAAAAAGTGAAAAAACTGTGGACCCTGCTCTAGAAAAGGAGGAAAGCGGAATCAAGATCCAGCCCACCTCTTTTTCTAATTACAAAAAAGCCTAGACCAGAAAACATTGCAGTTTGTAAATACATACTTGTGTGTCTCCCTGCTACACCTGCGTTATACCACGGAGCAAAGTCTGAGTCAGCAGGCCTGGGGTGGGCTTGAGAATGTGCATTTCTAACAAGTTCCCAAGTGATCCGCTTTGAGACCCCCTGGTCAAAGCAAGGATTCTCTCAACCCTGGCCACACATTACAGGGACCTGTGGTGCTGTTAAGAACGTAATGCCTAGGCCTATCTCAGAAGAACATTTGTCACGCCAGCACTTTTGAATTAGTCTAGGTCTGTCGTTTCTCAATCGTGGCTGCACATTTGATTACCTGGGGAGTTTTAAAAATCCGGATGGCCAGGTTTCCCCTGCCTCAGACCTACTACGAGGTGATGCACATGTGCAGCTGGTGGCATTGGGAACTCCTGAAATTCAGGACCTTCACCACTGAGCAGATGCCACAGCTGGGGCGGCGGGGTGGGTGGGCTTCAGCGTCAGCCCCAGCAACCTCGGGGACAGTTTCTTTTCTCCTATTCAGTGAGTTTTGAAATAGAGGATCTGAATCCACTTATGTTAAGGCAGGAGGGTTTTGGTGGCATCTTCATGTTCATGGAAACAAAGAGGACCACTACAGACTCCTTCAAGGTCGAGGAAGCAGCCGCTATGTAGGGAAAACCCATCTAGGCTCAGACTTGCTATGACCTCCCTTTGGAGGAGGGAGCAGAGGTTGGCATTTTAAATAGGGTAGGCTGTTCAGCTTCATTGGGAAGGTGACATTGGGCAGACACTGGGCAGGATATGAAGGAGCAGGCTGAGGGTGATTAACACAGGTTAGACTGGCCCCACCCAGTGTGACTGTAGGCTGGGGAGGAGGACGAGACCCCAAAACATCTGAAGGAATGGAACTAGGGAGAAAGGTCTGGGGGCGCTGCAGGGTGCTCAGGACAGCTGGGGCATGCAGGGACCTGGGTGCTTCAGGACAAGCCAGGAAAGGACTCAGTAGCAACCTGGGGAAGCTTAGAAGACACCCTATGGCTTAGGTCTGGTTGTTGAATATGATTTTTTTCGATGAGGGACCAAGAGAACACACTTTCTCTTCAAAAAGGGTGGTGTAGAGTAAGACACTTTATGGAAGAATTCTTGACTACACAGGCCCTTAAACTGGAAAGGGACACAAAAGACCATCTGGTGTAGTGCTTTTCAAACTATGTTTCACAGAGCTCTGGGGCTTCCCGAAGGTTCTTTAGGGGATCCAGCAGTATTCTCATTTTACATTTGAGAAAACTCAACTCTAGGAGGTGAGACTTCTCTGACATGGTTATTGAGCTCACCTTTTACAAAAGAAGAATAAGCCTCAGCTGGATGCGGTGGCTCATGCCTGTAATCCTGGCACTCTGGAAGGCCAAGGTGGGAGGATCCCTTGAGGTCAGGAGTTTGAGACCAGCCTGAGCAAGAGCAAGACCCCGTCTCTACTAAAAATAGAAAAAATTAGCCGGGTGTGGTGGTGCATGCCTGTAGTCCCAGCTACTTGGGAGGCTGAGGCAGGAGGATTGCTTGAGCCCAGGAGTTTGAGGTGCTGTGAGCTAGAGCTGTTGCTCTAGCCTGGGCAACAGACTAAGACTTTGTCTCACACACACACAAAAAGGAATAAGCCTCGTGTTTCCCATGGAGCAGTTTATACAGAGCAAGAATGGGGCTGCAATCCCTTCCAGAATGACACATAACGTTTGGGTCCCTGGCCCACACCTTGTTCCCCGGGGGCACCTTTCTGACTGGCTCTCTTTCCTTTCTTTTGAGATAACTGAGATGGAAAGTATGGCACGGTGGGATTTAATGCTATTATTTCAAGGCTATATATAAAGCTGAGCACTTACAGGCTCAGTCATTTTCCCTGCTGGGACGTCTGTGTTCCACAAGGCAAAATCGAGTCCCCTGGAATGTAGCTGTTGTTCTTGTTAGACTTTGGGGCAGTTTGTTTAAGATTAGGCGATGACAAATAGGTTGAATTTGGAGTTACTAAAGGAAAGATTGGAAAAGCAATCGCACAGTCTCCACCTGTACTGGCACGGATGACGTCATCCCTTGGTTGGGGGGGAGGGGGGGACTGGTGACTGCCAGGCTAAAGAGAAATTGCCCTTAACTTGTGTTCTTTCTTCCTCTGGGGACGTCCCTATATGGCTAATCCTTGCCCTGGGAAGCTGCAGGGTTAGAGAGTAGAGTGGAATGAGAGGTAATCAGAAAATAGGGGTTAAGAGCACAGACTCTGCATCAAAAGCCACCTCCAGCCCCTACTGACCTTGTGATCTTCAGCCTCCATTTTCTGATCTTTATACAGGGGAGAACAACACCTCCCTCATATCACAATTATGACAAATAACATAATGCAACACTTTTGGAAGATGTTGTCTGTAGTCTGTTGCAACTTTCTTATCTCACTGTGTCTCCTCAGCCTTCTTCAGCTGATTTTCTGTCCCTAAACACTCCACAGCTGCCTTAGCCTTTCCTGCATCACCAGTGATCAGCACATGGCAAAATCCAGTGACTGTTCCTTTGTGGCAGCCTTGCTTGGCCCGTCTGCAGTGCTCCACGCAGGGCCCGCTCCCTCCTGCAAATGCCCTCCTTGCTGCCTCCAGGACAGGGCCTCGGCCCCTCCCTTTCCTCCTTGGCCTCTCCTCAGCTGCCTTCCAGGGCTCTGCCAGCTCCTCCCGCAGGCTGGGCCCTCGTCTTCCTCCTCCACATCCTCCCCCAAGGCAATTCCATCCCACCCCAGGGCTCCAGGTGCCATCTGGAAGCCCACGACAACCACATCTGTATCGCCAGCCTTGACGTCCTCCAGGAATTCCACACCGAGGTACCCAACTTCCTTCCGCCTGGACATTGACACTTGGGTGCCTAATGGTCATTCCATACTTCACAGGGCCAAAATAAGACTCTTAATTCTTACTCCCACCCTCGAAAGAGCCTGCATCCCAGTCTTGCCCTAGGAGTTATCTTTGATTGTTCCTTCTTTTGCAACCCTCTTCCCCTCACCCCTCACCCCTCACCACCACCAGCCAGTCCATCAGCCTGTCTTGTCAACTGCATCTCCGACATCTACCTCGGATCCACCCACCTCTCTCCCTCTCCACCCGAACCACCCCACTCCTACTCCCTTTGTCTTATTCTTGGGCTGCTGCCATCATCTGCTTACTACTATACCTGTCCCTGCTTTTCTTCTTGCCCCCTGGAGTCATGCTTCTTACCGTGGCAGGACCTTGCCCAGCCTCACAGCCTCCCCTCGTCCATTCTCTCCCTCATCTGTCCACTGAGGCCACACTGACCCTCTCACTGTGTCTCGCACTTGCTAAACGCATTCTCTCATTAGAGAATTTGCTCGAGAGTTTTCCCCTATCTGGCACACTCTTTGCTCTGATGAGGTTGGCTGCTTCCTATCAAGGTCTCAGCTTACGTGTCGGCTTCTCAGAGAAGCTGTTCCTAGCCATCCCATCTCACGTTGCCCCTCATTGTTTGCTGGTTCATTGTGACTGCTAGTTTTAATCTTCTGCATAGCATTTACAACAGGTAGTTTTCTATTTGTGTATTTCTCTATCACTACTATAAAATAAGCTTCATGAGAATAGGTGCTAAGGAAACAGTAGGGGTTTACAGCCATTCATTTATTCATTTATTGTAGCAATATTTATTGAGGATCTCCTAAATAGATACCAGGTACTGGGCACACCTCTGAGAAGGCAGAGGCAAATGAGCTGTCACCCCGTTGTAAAGGTCCTCACAGTGTGGCAGGAGAGGCAGCTTGCGAACAGATGCCTTAGTCAGCTCAGGCTGCCACAACAAAATACTATGGACTGGGTGGTTTAAACAACCGGGATTAATTTTTTTATGGTTCTAGGGGCTGGAAGTCCAAGATCAGCACGCCAGCTGGGCAGGTTCTGGGGAGGGCTCTCCTCCAGGCTTGCAGACAGCCGCCTTCTTGCTGTGTCCTCACATGGCAGAGACACAGAGAGAGAGAACTTTCTACTGTTCCACCTTATAGCACACTGATCCCATCAGACCAGGCCCCACTGTCAGAACTTCATCTAACCCTAATTATCTCCCAAAGGTCCCATCTCCAAATATCATCACCTTGGGGATTAAGGGCTTCAACATATGAATTTGGGGGTGCACAGTTTAGTCCATAGCAATGGATAAAAAGAATGTGCTTGCTAAACAAATGGTCTTAATTCTGGGGAAGGAATCATCAGCTCTACCTAAGAAGACCGCATGGGGAGGCTAGTACTTGAACAAGAGGTCCTGAAGCATGCATAGGAGTTTGCCAGGTAGGTAGGGGAAGGATAGTATTGATGGATGAAATATATAAAAATAAATGGAGGTTGGAGACACCATAATCTTCCTCAAAACCCCTGGCATGACCCTGTTTGGCCTGGCTGGGGTCCAGTGCCCTGCCCTGAACCAGTCAAGTGACAAATGGCATGGGGCAGAGACAGTAGGCCCTAAACTCCATGAAGTGGGTCCTCCACAGGTAAGGGAGGTTCTGCTAACATAGGGAGAGGGATGGATGGTGTGTAAGCTAAAACAAAAGATGTGCACCCCAGTTATTGAAGCAGCTGTAGCTGCTTTGGAGGTTTCGAGCAGAAGTAACTTCACACTAAACCAGCTCCCTTAGAGGAGGTTCACCCAAGAGGTTCTCAAATCCTCTTCCCCTGTGGCCACTTGAATTGCATTTAAGGTGCATCGCCAAGTATTTTTAATATTGGAAAAGAAAGGAAAGTGTAACTTAGGAACTCTTACCCCTACTCCCATCCCCTTCAAAAAAAAAAATCACTCAATGTTTGAAAGCAAAGGACACATAAAATTTTAAATTACTTGCCACTTTAGATCATCTATACCCGGACTGCATTTCTCTATCTGGGATGATTGGGAGCTGGGTATAAACTCTGTCAAGAGAGAAACATGGACGCTCAGGCAAATACCTTTCCTGTTAATAAGGTGATGTTGTTTCACACGGAGGAATTCTATGAGGTTATGTGGTTCATGACTCACAGTGACTCATACCTGCCCCGAGTTTGGTACGAATCCCTGCCTGGTGCCAGTGGGAGGTTTCCATGGGTAATTTAATCAACTGGGCTACGTTACTGTGTTATATCACATCACTTTTTGATAAGATTTATTCTTAAAAAAAAAAGTTTCGGCACAGGCTCCTAAACTCTTGAACTGACAAACAACATCTTTAATACAGACATTGTAAGAAAACAAATAGGAGGGTCACAAAGACTGAATGCAATTTTCTTCTTTGAAATGAGACACAGAGGAAATGCTGTTCCTAATATGACAGGCCCAGTTGTTCTGCCCAAAGGACCTCCGTCCTCCCAGAGGTGATGGGTGAAGCCAGGTGGCTGCAGATGCCTTGGTCTCCGTTAGATACCTTTGCTGTCTGTCAGTGGCTTTCAAGGCTTCCTGTCCTTGGGCCCTAGAGTACAGGCTGAGCTCGAGTTGAGTTGCTGGCAGCTGGGAGCATGCTGCCAAGTTGGGCATTTTCAGATCTCTGCGTGTCCGCCCTGGGAAATAGGGCACGGTGGCAAAGATCACTCATCCACTGCTTGCAGGCTGTGGGGCCAGCATGTTCCCTGCCTAGGAGGAGGTCAGAGAGCAACAGAGAGTACACAATGCTTTGGTAGAGGGCATGTGACTTCCAATTAGCCAAGACGTTCTGAAAACACTCGTTCCCCGCGTCGTTGCACCATTCCTTATTTGCCACCAACATTACCTTTGCTCTACTTCGCTGACCAAGGAGTCAGAGGCAAAGTCTGTGCTTTGGGTAGTAAATAGCACACTGCTCCAAAGCAGGGTCCTCTGAGAATAAGCTCAGGTCCTAAAACAGCCACAGGAACTATTTGAATTTGAGCACGACACACAGGCTCGTGCTGTACTCAGCATGGGGACTAATCTGGATTTGCATCTACTGTATGATGCTCCCAACTGTGAATTTTTACATTTTATTTTGAATTCTTCTAAAGAACAGAGCAATACAGAAAAAGAGATAAGGGTAAAAAGAGACTAATTCCCACAAGGTTTTTAATCTTCCACATTGGCAGTGTCTTCTCAGCACCAGGGGATCAACAATCTTTTACACGGCAGCAAGTTATTAAATAGATGTGGGGACTGAGTTGGGTGAGGGGGCTTCTCAAGTTCAGCTCCCAGCACTGCATCAGTCCTTCCCTTCCTTGCTCCTGCCTTACTCGGTGGAAAACTTATTCTCCATCTTTCCTAGGAGGGGCCCTGCAGCTAGCTCTAGACATTCCTTTCCGCATCCTGAGAACCTTTTCCCATCCATTGTCAACGTTGTTGCCAACAGCAACAGCTAAAGCTCAGTTGCAGTCTCTAAGGTTGGTTTGGCACAAGGCTAAATACATTCTTTCATCTGAACTCCAATGCTCAAACTATCCCACTGAGACAGGTGTAATTACCTCCTTTTAATTGATGCAAAAACAGCCACAGAAAGGTGAAGTATTATACTTCTCTCAAGGTCTCTTAACTATTACATGGCAGAGGATGGGGGCTGTGCCTGTCCCCTAGTTCTCTGCTCTCTGTACTTATTCACATATTCCCTGGGCTTGGTACAGAGAAAACCTATTGTCTACTGCCAATAGACATTTGATCCCTAGGTGAATGGGAGAATTCCAAAGCCAGGAAAGGTTCATGATGGTCACATGTGACATGGAGGTCCAAGTCTGATGGCACGGGCCTGGGTCTTTATGCCCCAGGACTGCACCTCGGAGGGCTAAAGGGACACCTGGGCTCATCTCAAAGGCTTTGGGCTCCCTCTGGGCCCTCCCTGCATAGCAGTCGTGCCCACGTGCTCACTGCCATTCCATTCCCAGCACTCTGCGATGTCCCAGCCTAATTTTCTTATGCATACTACTATATTTACCTTCTGGTTTTCACTCTTTAAAACTCTCTGTAACAACAGAGCTCATCAGACAGGGTGGAAAATCCAAATCCAACCGGAGGCAGCTGCAGCATGATGAAAGAGCACTGGGTTGTGGTCAGATCAATTGGATTCCTATCCTACCTCCACCACCTCACTTACAGGCTGTATGGCTGCGGGCAGGTCACTAACCTTCTCTGAGCCTCAGGGTCCTCCTTTTCTATAAAGTGTGGCATTAATGTTATGATGGTATCGCTAACATGTTTAGTGCCATGCTCAGTAGAAGGCGTCTCATCGTCATCATGGCCGTCACTGGAAGGCAGTGCTGTATGGATGTGGCCAATCAGCGTGTTGGGACGGAGTGGCCTGGCCCGAGGCCAGCAGCGGAGGAGAAGCCTGTGCTGTGTCCCCAAGCCTAGGGTGTCTTCAGGCCACAAGCAAGTGGCTCTCCATCCCGGCCATCAGGTCCTTCGTGAATGCATTCAAAATGGCTCTGCCAAGAGCTTTAGGCCAAGAATTCCTCTTCAGATAAGATGGTTTTTGAGGAATCAGTTTGTTTCTCTAACAGGAAATCTGTCTTTTTACCCCAAAGTTCCACTGAATCTTAAAAGCCTTTGGTCAATCTTTTGAAGCCTTGCCAATATCATAAGGAAGAAAGTAATCAGTCTTCTAAAAACCTAAGCACAGAGAATAATAGTCCCTGGGTCACAGGGGAAAAATAAATATATTGTAGCTTTTAAATGGAAGCATTTTAAAGGTACTGGAGATATCTAATGTCATACTGCTACAAATCAGACAGAATTTAACACTTTTCTTCACCTCCCTATGCATATGTATGTGTTAAAAAAGAGATATATTGTTGAGAACTATTGAAACTACTTTTGAGAAGTTTTGAGCTATTTTTGAACAATGTCAAGCGAAGTAAGGCAGAGACATTTGGATAGAAGGGTAGAGCATCCTTGAGGGCTGAGACAGCCCTCCCCCACACTGCTGAGCATTCTCACAGGTCTGGAGAATTCTTTAGTAGAATATTAGGCCCGGATGATTAAGCAAGAATGATATCTGAGCTAAACCAGAGACTGAAGGCCAAGGTCTGCGCTTTCTAACTCTGTCTGTGCTGTCACCTCCCTGCAGAACGCTGTGGACTATTGCATAGGAAAATAAAAATAAAAGTTTCACTGAGCTAATTACAAAGTGGTTTTAAATACTAAAAACGATTATTACAGAGAGATGATACATAAATATCTACACACATGGAGAGACTTCAAACATGTGATATTGGCATTAAAAGAGAGTTTGGTTCAAACGTCTTGTTTAACGGATGAAGAAACTGAAGCACTGAAAGGCCAAGTAATTTGCCCAAGGTCACACGGTAAACTAGAGTTGGATTGGGGATTAGAAATAGGTCTCCTGATGCAATTCAAGGATGCTGGATTCTAGGACATGCGTGGCAATGCACTGGCACAGATAAGTCAGTAGTTGAGTCTCAAGATGGAAAATAAATGGATGTGGTTGAAGAATTCTTGTAAGTTTTTCTTATGAAAAGTAAGGACAGATCATTGTTTCCTTTTCTTTCTTTGATAAGGATAGAATGGCAAAGAAATTATTATAGGTTTTTCAGGTTAAGTGATAGTATAATAAAAATAATAATGGACATTAAATGCTACATCAGTAATAATAACAGTAGTTAACAGGATGCAGCAAGTATCCTGTAGCAGGCACTGAGCCTACAACCTCACTTTATCCTCAGGACATCCCCAGGAGAGTGAGACTATGCTTAGCACCATGTTAGCAAAGAGAAAAGTGAGTTTTATGAAAATTTTTCAATTGAATGGCCTACATGTGTGGATGGTTGCATGAGCTCAATTTTGCAGCCTCGTTTTAATGGACATTAACAGATGGAGCCCACTCTAAGAACAGAGGCCAGGGACTCAAAGTTTGTCATGGCAGAGAGAGCTGAAGGACCCATTTTCAATCACCCTTGCTAAGTTAAACACATATGTACACTCGCTTAATTCTCTCAGCAACCATAAGACCTAGTTATTAATACTAAGGTTTCACTAGTTCCATTTTACAGATGTGGAAACTGAGCAAAGAAAGATCAAGTAACTTGACAGAGGTGGAGCCAGGATTGAATCCTAGTTCTCTTTATTTCTGAGTCCATGCTGTTGACCACCATACTCAATTTTCTCCTCATTTTCAATTCTATCATCTATAAAATGGGGGTTACAACTGCAGTCCTGAGGTTTGGGAGAGAATTACACTTCACGAGGCCAGGTAAACAGAGGCACTTTATAAACTAGTAGGTACTGAAGGAACCCTATTTTTGTGCAGATGAGAGGGAAAGAGAAGCTTTGTTTGGAACCACATAATTTAAAACTCAGAGTTTCCCTAGCAACATTTACTAATTTTATTGAAATTCTGGATGCTAAAATTCTAGATGCCTCTTTGCGGATTTCCGTCTTACTAAAATATGCACGAAACCCCAAGATGCAAATTCAGCTTTCTAATGAAAACCATCACCAGTTAAAACGTTCTGCAAGACTGATGAAAAGAAGAGTTAAATATCAAAATAGCAGGCTGGCTCCCAAAGGGTTGTTCCTGTGGACCTTAGGATTCTGAAAGAAAATAATTAAAGCAAGGCCTATGTAAGGTTCCCACCAAGATTTACGGACAGAAACTTAAAGATCTCAGTTATTCTGCCTCTGTTTAATTGCTCCGCTGTCAGTGACCCCCGCAGTGGAAAATCTGAGTCAGAGGCAGCCGGGGAGGACTGTGAGTGTCCACAGCAGCCGGGACATGAAGCAGAGGAAGTGAGAAACCTCGCTCTCCCAGAGGCACCTCCACACTGCTGCGCTCAGTCTCAGCTCTTGAGCTGAATTCAGAGGTCAAGATGGGAGGGAAGAAGCAGCAACTGCCCACAGCTATTTTTGATGCACTGTATGTGCCTCTGCACACTGCTTTAAATTAGTGTTTCTCATCTCACCCGGACCACAGGTTCTTCCCCACTCACATATTATATACATCAGGCACACGTGCTTACCTTGCTAAAATAGAACAGTTCGCCGAAAGAGAACTCTGGGACAATTGTTGTTTAAAATGGCGTCTATTTCTTAATATGAGTACTAATTAAAACCAGCAGTGACTTAATATCATAAAACTGCCACAGTGAAACGTTTCCAAATCCAGTCCACGGGGCATCCACACAGTGGAAAACAGGGAGCCTTCAACTCCAACCCAGACCATCACAGTACAAGTGGTACCTGTCAGTTCCGAGAATTGGCCTTAAGCTTGGCTGGTGTCAAATACTTTCTACTTTTTTCCCTGTTTTTCTATGTTATTTAAAAAATTTGTTCTAGATGATGCTTATATAGTAGCTAATATAAATAACCAATTGCCCAGTGGAAAGACTTCCCACAAGGGAATACCAAAATGAGGGCACAGGGATACTGCTGGCTTGCCCCTTTTGAAATGATTTCGTAGATGTACCCAAACCCCGTGATGTACTCTTACCTCCACCCACACCCCAGCCTTGCACGCACCCTTCACACCTGATGATGGAAACGGCCCCTTGACTCCTGCCTTGCCTGCTTTCCTCAGGCAGGGTTTGCTAATACCCTTTAGATGGTAGCTGCGGAGGCCCCTAAGATGCTGCCTTTATTTAAGAGCCTCTTTACATGAGAGCCTCATGTCCAGAACCTGCTCATCCAGTTTGCCTCAGCGCCTTCCAAGAGACCAAGGAGTTAAAGAGCATGGTAGGATTTAATGCATCCTTCTTGCAGCTAGAAGTTTCTAAGCTGAAACAAGAAAGCACTTTCAAATTCAAGGTAATGAAAATTAGGTTGTTGGCTTAGCCTGGGTCCCTTGAAAAGCAGAGCCTGAGATAAATGCGTACGTGTAGGGGGTTTATTTGGGAAATGAGCCCAGAGAGGAGTGAGGAATGGCAAATGGGAACTAGGGAAGAGGGAACACTGACACAAGGAAGCATTATCAAGCTGGCCCCTGCTAAGGGTGCCTGGTGCTTGATCTCACCAGAACATTCTGAGGAGCCTCAGACCATGTGTGTCAGAACCATCAGACCTGGTTACCAAAGAGGGAAGCATTTGTCCATTGACTCTGGTGCCCCTTTGATCAAGGGTGTCCCCACAGTCCTCATATGTGTGCTGCACATGAATGCATGCCCAGCAGGCTCCTGTAGGCATCTCAAGCTCTGACATCAGAGGGGCCCCGGGCAGGACAGGAGAGGCGCTCTTGCAGCTGCGATCTGCCTTGAACCCTGTCTGGAATCTGCTGCGGGTGTAGCAGCTAGAGAGCAAGAAGTAAGACTAAGGGGACCTATACCGTGTACCAGGCATGTCTGCCATAAAGGTGTTATGAGAATGTCGAAATGCCACCCACAACTTCTGCGACCGGTTAACACATGTTGCAAAGTGTTTCTGCTGTCTCTCGTCATATCCACTGACCTGACCAATAAACCATCACCAAATGGGCTCTCCCTTAAACCTCCATTCAAACCTCAATTATATATTGTGCTGGGCGGTATTCTACGAGCTGGGGCACATAGCAGTGAATAATACCATAACATCCTTCATCTCGAGCTCATATTCCAGTGGACAGAGACAGACAGTATAAAATATGAGCTAAAAAAGGAAAATGTCAGATGGGTTAAGTGAAGGAAATGAAAATACGGTGATGTGATGGGGACTGAATGCTAATAGCTTGTCTCGTTACCTCGAAAGGTTAGACAGGTGGGTGGTTTGGCTTCTGGTTCCTGTGACTCAGGCACATTTTCCTTAAAATCCATTTCAGTCGCTTAGTCAGACACAATTGTACAATTTTAAGGTCTAACATTTAAAAAAAACCACGTCATGATTTGTATAATCGAATGACACATAATATCAATGGAGTCTTCTTTGGCAAAACTGGAGAGTCATCTCGATTCATTGCTCTCTCAAATCTGCCCCCTCCCACACACACATGCACACACGCACACGCACTCATGTGCACAATCTGTGTCAACTCTACTTCCTGCTATTTCTCAAATCCACTCCCCCCTTCAAAAATGTCCTCCTCTCCATCCCCCCTGGCATGTGTGGTCCAGGCCTTCTGGACCTCTTGTCCAGGCCTTGTCATCGGCCTCTTGATGGACTGTCCTAGTTTTGTTTTGCTGTGCAGCTTCATCTTCCGGTGCCTAGAAAAATCTTCTTTGTAATTTTCATCCACTTATCCTGGTTATGCCCTCTAGCAATTCAACAAATAAATCTAGACCTGCCACGCAACTGCCCTCCACACAACTGAATAGGACAACACTCTTCCTTGTCTCCCCTCCAGCCTGTACTTCCCCAGTTCCGTGCCTTGTTCATGCATCATGATCTCCAGATCCTTCTTTGTCCTGGTAACCCTGATCTGAACAAAGCTGGGTTTATTGTTTTTTAAAAAAGGTATTCAAAACTGAACACAGTATTTCCATTGTGGTCTGAACAAAGCACAGTGGGTTCTATTTCTTCCTTTAAGCTACTTAACTTTTTAAAAATACATTCTTAAGAGTGCAGTTCTATGAATTTTAAAAATAAACACACCTGTGTAACCACCAACCCAATCAAGATACAGAACATTTCCATCTCCCCAGAAAGTTTCCCCATGCTCTTCCCAGTCCAAACCCACAGCACAGCAACCACCACTCTGATTTCTATTTCCACAATTTAGTCTTGCCTTTTCTAGACTTTCATATAAGCAGAGGCATAGGATATGCTACCTTTTGTCACTGGCTTCTTTCACTCAGTATGTTTTTGAGATTTATCTATATTGTTGCATGTGTCAGTAGTTTGTTCCTTTCCATGGCTGAATCATATTCCATGGTATATATACCACAATTTGTCCACCGTGTTAATGTACATTTTGGGTTGTTTTCAGTTTGGGGATATTGTGAATAAAGCCATGATAAGCAAGTATTTTATAGATGTTTGTTATCATTTATCTTGTGTAAATACCTAGAAGTGGAATTTCTTTATCATAACATAGAAAAATGGTTACTTAACTTTATAAGAAATTGACAAATAATTTGCCAACCTGGTTGTACAAATAATGTAGGAAAGTTCTAGTTGCTTCACATCTTTGCCAAACTTTAGTATTATCTGTTTCTTAATATTTAGCCACTCTTACGGGCATAAAGTGGTGATTTATTGTAGTTTTAATTTGCCTTCATTCAATAAAGTTGAGCATCTCTCATGTGCATATTGGTCTTTTACACGTCTTCTTTTGTGAAATGCCTGTTTAAGTATTTTGTCATCTTTTTCATTATGTTGCTTGCCTTTTTATTATTGAATTATAGGAGTTCTTAATGATGTCCTTTGATGAGCACAAATGCTTAATTTTGATTAGGTCCTTTTTTTTCTTTTACTCTTAGTGTTTTGTGTGTGTGTGTTTGTTTTTTGCCCTATCTAAGCAATCTTTGTCTAAAATATAGTCAAAAAAGTTTCTAATCCTAGATTTTCTTCTAGAAGTTAAGTACCTACCTGTAGGCTTAACTTTGCAGCACTTATGTTCAGGGCTATGATCCATCTTAAATTAGTTTTTGTGTATGGTGTGAGATAAAGGTTGGAATGTGTTGGGTTTTTTCCTCCATAAGTTACTTTAGCACCCTTTGTTGAAAAGACTTTCTTTTCCCCATTAGGTTACCTTGCTTGTTAATATTTTTCCATTCCATACTAGATGGGGGTGTCTTCAAACCCATCTCTTGCCACCACCATTTAAAAATAAGTTTTATACACACTGATTCAGCTCATACACCCTTTATCCTTTACTGACTGAATACTCTATGTTGGGCATGGGTTAAAAGCTGGGTACAGAGAACTCATGTCCTGGAAGAGTTTCCATCTGTTGGAGGAAGCTAATGTAAAAACTAATGATTTCCATACAATGTCTCACACAATGGGAGAGGACTTCAAAGGGGTTTGTGGGACGATAGAAGAAGGCATATGACAGGGAGACAGCATATCATAGTGATTAGAGGGCACTGGCTAGGCAGATCTAGTGTACAATCCAGACTCCAACACATCCTAGTTGCTAAGGCAGACCTTGTGCAAGCCATTCAACCTAAAGTACTACAGGTCACAAAGTACAGAATTATTACATTTGCCTGGTACTCAATTAAGTGCTTCAATAAACAGTTGATATTTTTATCCCACAGGACTCAGAGAAGACATCCTGGAGGAGGTGGCTCCTCAGCTGAGCCTTGAAGAATGTCGAAAGTTGGCCAGATGAAGAAAGGAAGAAAGAGCTTTTCAGGCTGAAGGACCAGAAAAAAGAGAGACACAGTGGCATAAACTGGCATGGTATAGATGGGAATATTGCTAAAGCTTAAAGTGTGAAGAGGTGAGTGGCCAAAGAGATGAAGTCAGAGAGAGTGTTAAAAGCCATGCTAAGGAGCTCAGGCAGAATTTTTCAGTCAAGGCAACTGTGGCTTTATCAGCTCCTTCTCTGGGCTCCAAGTCAGGTCTGGAATGCTGCATTCCACAATAGCTCCACCTGTAGGCTTAACTGTGAAGCTCGCCCTGAGAGCTGGGCCATGCATCATAGAGCCTCCCACAGACCCTCCTGGGATGGTACACTCCATTGCAAAGCCTCGGGCACCCTCTAATGCAGCGAGAGAGCCACAGGCCTCCCATGATTCCCAAATGAAGCCTAATACACAATAATTCTAATTCTGTCAAGCCCCATAGCCTCCTTAAGAGCAGAGCCACACCTTACACTTGGTGCCACAGTTGCACTTGATCGGCTCTTGCCAGTACTCTTCCCAGATGGAGAGCTTGGCCCCTCTCCAGCTGTCCTCTTATTGAAGGGATCCTATCAGGCATGGACAGATCTTTCTGAACTATGCTGGCTTTCAGCTACTTGTTTGCTTTAAGCTACCATTTAAGAACTTGCTACATATTAGGTCTCTTGCTAATTTTTTTTTTTTTTTTTTTTTGAGACAGAGTGTCGCTTTGTTGCCCAGGCTAGAGTGAGTGCCGTGGTGTCAGCCTAGTTCACAGCAACCTCAAACTCCTGGGGTCAAGCAATCCTACTGCCTCAGCCACCCGAGTAGCTGGGACTACAGGCATGTGCCACCATGCCCAGCTAATTTCTTCTATATATATTAATTGGCCAATTAATTTCTTTCTATTTATAGTAGAGATGGGGTCTCGCTCTTGCTCAGGATGGTTTCGAACTACTGACCTCGAGCAATCTGCCCGCCTCAGCCTCCCAGAGTGCTAGGATTACAGCGTGAGCCACCACGCTCAGCCTCTTGGTAAATTTTTAACATGCATTAACTCAATATATTTAAGCTTCCCAGCAACCCCACAAATAGGTTTTATTGTTTCAATTCACAGATGAGGAAAATGAGGCTCAAAAATATTAAATAACTTGCCTATAGTCACATAGACAGTCAATGGCAGGTCCAAGTTTAAGCCATCTTCTCAACACCTCTACATTATTGCCTCCTGCTTCCTAGCAGCCACCAAGGAATGGATCTCCTGGCTCCCCTTCCCTCTGGTCTGATGGGGCATCTCAGCCCTGGTCACTCTGAGCTCCTCAGGCACACCGTAGGCTGCCCTTCTGGAACTGCCTTCTTAGTTGAGTCACTTCAGTGGGTGATGGGCCTTGGCAGCGTCCCTGCTGACTCAGTGGCGCTGCTATGCCAGCCTACCGTTAGCCAGAGCTGAATGCATTATTAGTTGCATTGTCCAAGTTAGATGACCAAGGTTGAGAGAGCTCAAGAACATTAACAGTAAATCACAGCACCAAGACTCAAGCCAGCAGCATCTCATATGCCTTCCTTGCCTTTCTGGATAGTGAGTTTCCTGTCCAGGAAGCGTTCCAACAGAGGTGGGAAGACAATTGGATAGAAAAGTTGTACAAGCCCCTCCAAAATCTGTGAGTTTATAATTCTGCCAGTAACTGAGAATATAAAACCAAACGCTAAAAAAAAAAGAGAGAAAACAATGTAGAAAGAACCATATTGCTAACAATATGAGTCATAGCTTGTCTGTCCACTTTTCACTATTGTCTAATTAAGAAAAGATAGAACAGTGGAGGGAATGAGTGGCCAAGACATGGATTTGACATTAAATAACCCAAAACAAAGATAAAGTAAAGAAAACATAGAGCCCTGATTCATAGTCTCACAGGCAAGAATTTTGCTGCCGAGTCAGCATCTATTCCCTTTATCTGATCAGGATGAAAGCTCATTTCCTCAATGAGATCATCTTGCAAAGGAAGCAGAGCATGTGTGGCAGTGCAGAACCACAAAACCCTGGTTTGCTGGGAGTGAACCAGATAGAACCTGACTTTTGCTGCTGTGCCCCATTTGCTGAATTTATAAAGCAAAAATCAAAATCAAGCCTTTCTTCCACATCTAGCCATCTGATTCTATGGGTCTACTTGCCTGCATACCTCGAGCCCCTACATGCAGAGTTCTAGGCCATCGTTGACAGCTTTTTAGCTGTGCCCATGTATGAGAAAGCTAGAGAGCTGTGTGCCTTGGTCTTGGAGCTTTAAACATTTTCAACGTGACGAGGTATTCACCAGCTGGAAGTGCTGCCAGAGTCCAGTGCTTCCGGGAATGATGTTTATAATCCAGGGACTCTTAATAGCGTATGTCGTAGATTTCAGCTGCTTCTGCCTTTGGCTGGGATCACAGGAGTTGTTACGAGTTTAACCCTGAGCCATGAGCATGAGACTGTTAAACAGCCAAACTGGGACCTTCATCTAAATTGATGAACTCTATAAAACCATCTCCACCACAGTTTCAGAAAGTAGTTTTGCAGGAGGCATTCACAGCTGTTTTGCAAAGGTCAGTTGCACTGACATGGTAGAAAAGACACATCCCTAGTACTTCCTGTATCACCCATATTTGTATGATAGCAAAAATGAATGGAAATAACTAGAGCCATAGAAACATGATTAATGAAATGGAAAGCATTTAACCTTTATTTATTTACTTCCCAACCATTTATTGATCATTTGCAATGTGCCAAGTACTCTTACTTGCTGAAATACAGAGATGATAAATGTATTCCCTTCTTTCAAGGGGGCACATATTTAATGGGAGGAATAGACATAAGTGCAAATAGTTATTATGTAGTCGTCATTACGAAGAAGCACAGAGGAGGAATGGGAGCACTATGGGAGCACAGAGGAAGAATGAATTGGTGGGGGTGGGGGTGGGGATGGGGGTCATCACAAATGAGGTTGCATTTGTAGTGGGCCTTGAAGGGCACATAGGAGTCTGTCAGACAGAAAGGTTAGGGTGGGATTCCAGGCAGAGGAATTCCATATACAAAGACAAAGACTGAGGAGAGGAATGGAGAGTTTGGAAAGTGGCAAATCATTGAACACATTCCAGTACCTAAATTATTGAACCATTGCAGTGAGAAAAACTAAAATCCCTCTGTAAATAATATACATATATTCTAGTGCTAAAGTTATCAGTCCAAAATAATGTATCCAGGTGGAGCAGCATGGACCATGGAAATGGGGACAGAGACAGTCTAGGACCAAAAAAAAAAAAGGCAATCTGAATTTCAAATAGTATGGTACACAATTCCAGTCACTCTACTCTGGACTAAGGTTTTTCCTTAAATTCTGGTGGGAAATGATTGGATGTTAATCTTAGAATCACACTATATACCATGTGTATATAAGTAAATTGTTATGCTGCATATATTAATTCCAAAGTGCAGGTTCACTTATTCTCAGCAAATCCTTTTGCTATGCTTATAGCCTGCAGTAAACAATGCCTTTCAAGTAGTGCTAAGGACAAGTACAAGAAATTGGTGGAGCCCACTGATATTTGCCCTATGGGTAGAGTAGAGCAGTCTTTGTAGAATGGTGTCTGCAAAGGATCTGGCACTTTGTAAGTACTCAATAAATGGTAGCTCAATAGTGACAAAGAAAGGGTCATATAAAAATAACAAGTGAAAATTCACAGGGCAGGGTTCACAGGGTTTGATTCATAGGGTTTGAGCTTGCTGTCTATCTACTGTTTTGAGTAAGCAAATATCAATTAAGAAACACTGGAAATTCAGGTCTGAACATGCACATTACAGGTCAATTTTATACTATCTCTGTGGTACCAGGACCCAAAGCTGAAAAATTAAATAAAAATTAGTACAGGGACATTGAAAACCTGGGGTATCAGTAGTTGCTGATATCAAACAGCCTTGTAGAGACAATGAAAAACCACCAGATTCCTAGAACTTCCTCAAGAAGAAAAAACTTTTCTAAGGATGAGCTCATAATCAAAAATTGCAAACCACAGGAAGAAACAAACTACCATAAGGGAGAATTAGGAGGCATGAGAGCTAAAAATAGTACAATGGTCTAAAAATAATAAGGGATTTGAAGACAATGCAAAGACTTCTATAATTTCTATCCACACAATAAATTTAATTGAAAACTGTTAAGAATGATAAAAGCTCTACTTGCAAATTCTTAATGGCCTATTTAAAGCTTCAATCTTGGTTTTTTAATTGATTCACATATCAAAATTGAAATATAATTTTATACCAATCTGGTCAAAATCTACCCAATCTTGTCAAAAACAGTCCTTTAAAAGTTATCTTGGAAAAGGCAGAAAGATGGAAAGTACCCAAGCAGTTGAGTTAAAACAGGCATCTCATTTTTCCCTGTTAATTAAACCAGCTCTGAAATTGTTACAAACAATTTTATCTATTCATATTTCAGCTGGTGCTTTCACTTTGTTTAAGAGTTGACTTTTTGTCCATTTACTTTGTTAGTAAGAAATGTTAAAACTCCAATAAAAACTCAAAAAATATTTTTTTTGTCTCTCAGTTTCATTAGAACAAAAAGGCTTTCCATAGTTTATTTTTACCTACAGAATTTTGAACTCTTTCTAGAAAAGACTGCCAAACTCTAGTGGGTTGAAAGACCAGACCATGGCATAGACACAGGGGTTCCAAATTTCTGTATGTCCATTTGGAAATGTCTTAGGGTAGAAGTCCCTGAACTTGGGGGTTTATAAATAAAATTTAAAATATTGAGTGAGTTACATATAGTTACCATCTTATTATTTGCATGATAAGGAGATTGAAAATAAATATCTACTGTTGACATAGCTCATTTTTAAAAGAACACTTTGACACCAAAATATTAACAGAGAACATAATCTCAGGGAAAAAATTGTCCTTAAATTTGTATTAACATATAAGTAGCTTTATGAAAAAGTGTATTACAGCACCCAGGTTTTCCCCATTTTGTTATTAACTAGTAATATTGGTCACAGTTTCAGATTTTCAGTACTTTCCAGCTTGGGACTACATGGGTTGTGTCCTCTTGCTATATCTCCCAGGCTGGTCTCGAACTATTGGCCTTAAGCAAACAATCCTCCCACCTCAGATTCTGAGTAGCTGGGACTACGCCACCACACCTGGCTGCACGTGTCATCTTAACTCAGATTTCGAAGCAGGAGCTGCAGAACTCTAGAATCCATGTTCATTTAGATACACATTCTGCATTAACATGGACAGACTCTACACCCTCAACCTATAATTATAACTAGACCGAGTAGGAAACTGTCGGAATTTTGAGGGTTCTTTGTGGTTTTCATAGCATTTACAGGTATATTCTCTCATTCAATCTAACAAAAACAAAAACTAGAATAAAAACCCTACTGCAAGTTGAAGGTGTTATATTTATCCCTAACTCACAGATGAAGAAACTAAAATTCAGAGCAGTCATTCATTTATTCATTCATATATTCAACAAACATTTATTCAGTGCCTTTGGGCCCTGTGGAACTGTGCTAACTCTACTGATATCAAGATGAGTAAAAAACCATTCACACTCTTGACTTACTCAAGATTCTACAGGTAGGTAGTGGCAGAGCTAGGACTGAAGCCCAGGTTTTGTGGGTTTTTTTTTTTCTTTTTTGAGACAGCATCTCATTCTGTTGCAACTGGTCTCCAACTCCTGACCTCAAGTGCTTCTCCAGCCTCAGCCTCCCAAAGTGCTGGGATTACAGGTGTGAGCCACCACACCTGGCCCTAGCCCAGGTATTCTGATTGCAAATGTTATGTTTCTCTACCAAGCCATGCTGCCCACTGTATATCTCTTTCCATTGTGAACAGTTCTCCCTACCACAGACAGCACAAAAAGTCTTGATCCCCGACCTTGGACAGACTGAGACCCATGGAACTCCACACAGATTCTTGTATTCAAACCAACATTCTTGAGACATTTGTTCAATAGGCACTTAGAGTGGCTGAGCCTTGGAATGGCTCTGAGGGTGTGGATGGGAAAAGGAGAAGGTGAT
The DNA here is from genome assembly GCA_008750895.1 of Mirza zaza. Taxonomy (NCBI): domain Eukaryota; kingdom Metazoa; phylum Chordata; class Mammalia; order Primates; family Cheirogaleidae; genus Mirza; species Mirza zaza. The sequence continues at coordinate 22,292 of VSMD01117127.1, read as the reverse complement.
CCCAGCCAGCAAAACAAAAGCCCTGCGGCAAACCAGAGGGTTCAAAGCGCAGGTGTTATTATCTGAACATGAATATGCGAAAGGCCCTTAACCCCCTCCACACCATGCCAAGCAGTTTATCAAAATATTCCTTCCAAACATATTTATCTCCTGAGAGGAGATCCAATAAACAAGATTTTCTCCAATCCCTTATACCCAGTAATGCCGTGGTTTAATATCCTGTTTGCCCAGACCTTAATCTTCCTCTACAGCCTCTTCTTGTTTGAAACGGCCTTTGTTCAGCACTTTGCCAAAACATATTCTCATTAGGCATCACCCAATTCAAAGCCTGTACTCGCCAATGAGACTGCTTTGATGGACCCAGAACATTGCATCATCCCAACTCAGTCTTAGCAGGTCTCAGCATCTGGTGTTCATATATTTTAAGGATTATACCTACCCTGCACCTACCAGTGTGTAATTGGCCTTAAAATGAGTGTCTTGGTCACAGGGTTGTTATAATTTTGAGTATCACCCTAACATATATTGCTATGCAGTCATTTGCATTCATAAAATCTTTGTAGATACTTCTGTCTACCAGATTAAGACATATTAGAAGACAGAGACTATTTATAAATATAGATATTTATCATATGTCTAATGCAATGCCAATTGATGGGTCATTATGTACAGTGTCTTTGTTTATGAATTTTGGAGTTAAGAAAAAAATAGAAAAACTAGCCTTAACTCTTCACTTAACTCCCTATATACTCTGTTTAATGGGATGTTTAAATTCTATTTTTTCTGAAAATAGAAAATCATTGGCACCAAACATGAATACATGAATGGGAATATAGTGGGTCCACCTTGAAAGGTGCCAATTGAACATAAAACATTTGAGAAATCTGTTGCCAACGTCATGCAGGGAGCTCTTCTATTCATATAAGTGCTTGGTCAAAAATACCCGGTAGGTGAAAGCTGCTCTAAGATGCACTTGACTCTCACCAATGACAGTGCAAGCTTCTCTTTGAGGAAACCATAAAATACTTCTCCATTGTGACCCCCACAACTTTATCAGGGACAATGAGAGAAAATGCATGCTTCTGATCCATCACAAGGCATAGGAGTACGATTGTACATCCTGCCAGATGCCAAGACACGTTGACTTGGTAACCAAGTCCACATGACTCTAGGAGATGTGAGCTTCCACGTTTAACAGGACTTCCTAGACTTCACCTTAATGGACACTGAATAAGTACATTCTCAGGATAGCCCTAACTTGTGAAATCTGCAGTAGTCATCTTCAAAAATGCTTTGCACAAATTGGACAACCAACAAATATTTGTTGAATAAAATTGAAGAATTGAATGGAGTTGGACTCTTTGCAGCCAGGGGTTGCTATCATCCTCATATACATATGTCAATTTGTTTATCTCTTTATTTATTTATTTATTTAGAAATAAGGACTCACTCTGCTGCCCAGGCTGGAGTACAGTGGCATGATCATAGCTCACAGCAGCCTCAAATTCTTGAGCTCAAGTGATCCTCCTGTCTCAGCCTCCTGAGTAGCTGGGACTACAGGTGTGCACCACCATGCCAGGCTGAATTTTAAAAACTTTTTATAGAGAGAAGGTCCTGCTATTCTACCCAGGCTGATCTCAGACTCATGGCCCCAAGTGATCCTCCTGCCTTGGTCTTCCAAAGTGCTAGGATTATAAGTGTGAGGCACCATGCCTGGAGATATATGACAAATTTAAACAGATTGATGAGAATTATCTTTCTAATGTTAGGACTGGTCCTAGGGAGAGAGATCTGTGGCATGCGTTTGGGTCTTGTGGATGGTCAGTAACCTACGCTTCTCTTCAAGCCTTTCCACATTGCTCATTTCAAGATAGAATAAAAGTCTATTATTATGTGAATTTCAGGATGCAGGTTAATTTGGGGAAAAAAGTATTCTTTTCAAAACAGCCATTCTGAAAAGAGCATCAGCTCAGATGTTTGGGTGAAAGCCATATTCATTGCTCGTTCATTCCTTTCATCCTCTGCTAATTCCTTTTCTCTTTCCCAGTTGAATAATAATAAGTAGAAGGTGAGATATCAAAATCCTCTCTCCCTGCCACCAAAATAACGGGTATCTGAATCATACCACTCTGAGGCCCAAAGCTGGTTCCTTTTCCACCTTCCAATAAAGGACGCAGACACTCCTTGCAGAGAGACTAGCTAGAGAAGAGGCAGGATCCTGGGTGAAACTCTGTGTCTCCTAGGAATTGTTCCCGGGCCAAACGACATTTTGCACAGAGATAGCTGATGTCAGACAGCTCTGTTCACCACCTTGGGAACATATTTTTGTAGCCTGGGAGGATAGGAAAGACTCACTGGATGTGGGAAAGGGATGCAGGAGAATGAGTGAAAGGGCATTAGAACTGAACCTGACCTTCCTCCTTGCTCCAAAGGATGAGAAACCCCTAATGCTGCAGAGATTTATTTATATTAACAAGCTCTTAATTCAAAATGCAATTATCCATGGGATAATTAAGCTTACAGTACTGGAGACTGCATTAAACTCAATTAGGTCTTCTGCCATCAGAGTCATTATTTTGGGGCAGGCAGCAAAAAAAAGAGGTGCATGCCTGTTAAAGAGGGATGAAAAAGAAAATGACCTCAGACAGTGTGTCCCAAATCTCCTGCCTAAGGATCATCAGAAAAGTTTGCTGGCCGGGCATGGTGGCTCACGCCTGTAATCCTAGCACTCTGGGAGGCCGAGGCGGGAGGATTGCTTGAGCTTAGGAGTTGGAGACCAGCCTGAGCAAGAGCGAGACCCCATCTCTACTAAAAAAATAGAAAGGAATTAGCCGGACAGCTAATATATATATATATATATATATATATATATATATATATATATATGTAAAAAAATTAGCCAGGCATGGTGGCACATGCCTGTAGTCCCAGCTACTAGGGAGGCTGAGGCAGGAGGATTGCTTGAGCCCAGGAGTTTGAGGTTGCTGTGAGCTAGGCTGACGCCATGGCACTCTAGCATAGGCAAAAGAGTAAGACTCTGTCGAAAGAAAGAAAGAAAGAAAGAAAGAAAGAAAGAAAGAAGGAAGGAAGGAAGGAAGGAAGGAAGGAAGGAAGGAAGGAAGGAAGGAAGGAAGGAAGGAAGGAAGGAAGGAAGGAAGGAAGGAAGGAAGGAAAGAAAGAAGAAAGGAAAAGAAAAGTTTGCAAAATGCGCAGATTTCCTATCTGTTCTCCCCACTTCATCCCCACTCAGATAGATGAAAGGCTGGAATGGGGGCGGGAAAAAATATTTTTAAAAGCATCCTGGGTCATTCAATGCTGCCAGCCCAGGGATCAGCTCTACGGAAGCACAGGACTTGGAGGCTGGTTTGTTGCCCTGACCAAACTTCACAGTCTGATCCTCTGCTTGATAAACACTGAACTTGTCGTTGCACCAGGGCTGATCAGAGCTGATTCGTTTACACAGTTTGCAGGAAATATATGTATAAATCAGAATGCCAGCTCATTAATTACAAAATGGGGTAGTCCTTCCCAGAGATCAGAATGCTCATGTCTGCCATACAGAACACCTGGGCAACAAAATTTTAATCAAATGGATGCCTGCTGTTGATCTGTGAAATCAGATAAAAGAGATGCTTCCAAAGCATCCCATTTTCATTCGGGCTGTATGGAAGTGCAGTGAGTAATCACTGGATATCCTTAATGTTGGCCAGAGCCGCAGAAACACTGCCAAGTTCTTGTCCTCAGACTTTCTTTTCTGGATTCTATGAAGATAGTCACTTTTTCCCCCATGTTTATTCTCCCTTCAATTTTTACTTTCTTAGTTGAAATGACATTCCATTTGTGCATCTCTGGCCGCCTCTACTGCACTCAACGTGTCCATATCCCACCAATATCTTGGGTGATTTCTTAGATGGTGAAACTTATTATCTATCCTCAGCTCATGGAAGGGTGTAGCAGCTCTCTCCGTGTGAAGGTCCGTATATGCATGCACGTGAATGGACAAGGCTCCCAGGCTGTCCTCTTAGATCTGGGACAGAAGTTCTGCTTGGTTCCCTGAGGGCCTGCAGAAGTGGGACATGCTGATGCAGTGCAAAGATGACAGTCCCCGGCCAGGTCATCCTGATGCCTTCTTGAGCGAATCTTAAATAAGGAAAGATTTGACCTAATATTCACAATAGAGACATATACAAGATTTTCGCTTCATCTTTACAGTTACTGGCCCTCAACTGCACTGTTTTCTCATCTCTTACCCATTCACATACATTACCCTCCCCACTCCTCTTTCTCTAGTTCTCTAGCTCTTTGTTCTCTCACCATTTACTCCAAGGGCTGAAATCCTGTCAAAACTTACTGTTAAATAAAAACAATGAGGAAATGGAAAATCACTACCATTCTCAGGCTAGGAAATGACTGGAAATTCTGACAATATCAGAAAAATATACATGTGTTTTACCATCATTATATATCATACCCATAAACCACAGCTGGCTAACATCACACCTACTTTTGAAAAGTAAACATTCTGGCAATAAACGCTGCAAGATGACATGGCAGTATTTTCATTTCCTAAGTTTCCTATACAGATGATACTCATAGGGCTGATTTTCAGCTGTCCTAAATAATAAATTATTCCACCAGGTTACATCCTTCATTTACACAAACCTCTAGGCTGCTTGTTTCAATACTCCTACAGCTGTTACTTAGGTTTTTGCTACATAATTACTGTTTATTCAAAATCTCTCACTTCTGCAGAGATTTGCCAGTACTCAGCTTTCTAAACGTGATGACTCTCATGTTTGGTTCTTTGTGCTAAATGTCAGAGGCAGCTTCTGGTCCTGACCAAAATATTTGCACGATGCTAATTACATTTCTGTGGATCATCAAATTAAAGTCTGCGGAAGGATAAATGAAAAATGTGCGTCAAACTTCACAACTGCAATTTCCAATTGTTTAGAACAAAGGATCTTGAAATTGGAGGAAGTACAAATACAGGCACCCTCCTGCTTAGAACAGTAATAGTAACAGCAGCTGATGAGCACTGAGCACTCACCATGGCCCAGGCCTGCTCCGAGTATAGTCCACACTAATCTCCAACCAGATGACGTAAGTAGTGCCATCAGTCCATTTTAGAGATGAGAAAACCGAGGCACAGAGAGGTTAAGTCACTTGCCCAAGACCCCTCAGCTAGTAATTCAGCCCAAATTTAAACCCAGGCATTCTGTCTCCAAAGTCCATGCTTGAACAAACTACACTACACTCTTAGGAAAGCTATTTCTCCACATTGGTATATGTTTAGAAGTTCAAAATCAGATGTACCAGATGAAGAAAGAAAAAAGGCAGGCAGAAACCTCCTTCCCCTACCTGGTCTTAGTCCCTCTTTCAACTCAACGTCCTCTCCTGCCCCTCCCTGCCACCACACTGCTGGGAGAAGTCCCCACAGGCACCCAGCTCTGTAACAGCTGCTTTTCCTAAAGGGTAATTCAAAAGATGTAGTCTCTAGACTATATAAGCCTTCTAGAGGCTTATAATCTCAAAGAGAAAACAATATAAAAAGGTATATAAAAAGAACACATGGGCATGGGAGGAAACATGGAAAAAAATAGACAAAAGTTTACACCAAGTTTGACAGTAAAGCAATGAGATTTGAGGTGTGCAAATGATGAACAGCTTCAGAAGGGAATTCCAAAGCCAAGTTCCAAGAGGGGTTCTGCCATTTGTGGTGCCCACTGTGAACTGGCAGCCCACATTCACGTAAAAGTATCTCATTATTGTATACATGTACCTTGACTATCAAATGGCTTCCGCCTCTCCCCAGTCCATTTCACTGGCTTTCCTGACCTGTCTTCAGCATCTTCCTTCATGTCTGCTTGCATTCCCTCTGTCCAGGCATTCGTTTAACTGCTCCTTATGGAGCTCTTGTCTTAGAAAACCCTGTTCAGGGCACTCTGAGAGCTCTCAACAGCGAGAGCAGAATCCCTTTTCTCAAGAAGCTTCCCTACTGCAGGATCATCATTGACAAATGCAAATCTGATCCTGCCCATCAGGTTTAACACCCTCCAATGCCTTCCCACTGCTCGTAGGATGAACAGCCTAAATCTACCAAGCAGCCTCTCTAAAGCCCCATGTGGACGATCCCACCTTCTCTCTGGATCTCAGGCACGCCCTCTCTGTTTGCGTCTCTCCAGCCTTTCAGCAGTTCCTTGAATGCTCCATACGGAGCTCTCGGTTTTACGTTCTGATAGCACCCTCTTTTTTCCATCAGAGCCCTAGCGTCACTCACAGATGCCTGCTCGTGTGATGACTGATTAGTGACGGTCTCCCCAACTGCGCTGTAAATTGCATGGGCGTGGGGAAGAGGTAAGAGGTCCCCGGAGTGATGAGATGGAAGGGTCAGCTGAAGTCAGACTGTGATGAGCTGCTGAGGAGGCAGGCTGAAACTCTGGGGAGTCATGAGTGGTTTTTGAGCAAGGAAGCCCGGTGATCGGGACTGCGCTTTAGGACAGAGTTGAGTCCAGGCAATACATGAGATGGGGGTGTGGGCGGGAGACAGAGCAGGGGCCCGAGTGGGAGCTGTTGCTGTGGTCTGAGTGAGAGGCAGGATATGCTGCGCAACAGGGAGGGGGAAGGGACAGGGAAGTGAGATTCCAGAGATTTGGCCAAGTAAACAACAGTTGCTGACTGAACGTGGAAACCGAGGGACAGGGAGAGTCCAAAAAGGTTCCAAGTTTTCCGGTCAGGCTGCCTGAGAGCATAAGTGACTTAATGATTCAAAAGTTAAGAGGAAGGACTCTGAGGAGAAGAGAGAGTCAGTTCTGGAATTGTTCCGCTGAAGGTAGAAAGGGACACAGTGGAGATACCTGCTGGGTGTTGGGCATTTGGTACGGGAGGGCAGGAGAGAGGCCCTGGCTGGAAACAAGATGTGGGCGCCATGTGCACTGATGCAGTACTCACGGAGAGATGAGGCGAAGGAAGAGAGGGGAAGAGAAAGAGAAGGGAAAGAAGGCAGAAAGTAGGAAAAGCACCCCAAGGGTGTAGAATTAGGGAAGCCAGGGAGAAAGGGTTTCAAGTAGGAGGCTGTGACCAGTCCTGTCAAGTGATCGGCCAAGAGCTGGAAGAGGATGACATCTGAGCAAAGCGACTGAGGTCACCAGCGTTGGGAGGTCTGAGAGAACAGATTCAGTGAGGAGGGTTTGGAGGGTAAAAGCCGAACTGCAGGGATTTGGGTAAAACTGCGGAGGTCATCAGGGATTCTACTGCCCTCTGCTGTTGGGCTTGATTGAATTATTTAATAAATAGGCCAACTCCTCCCAGTGTTTACTAAGTACCAGCCATGAACCAGACGCTTTATGCTATTTTAGTCATTTTTTTTACCACAGTCTGGTGAAGAAGATACCTTCATTCATTCTGGTATCCATTATTATATAACTTATAGTTAAAATGGAGCTCCAGGAAGTACTAAAACTTGTCCACGGACATTAGACTGTGAGCTCCACAAGGGCAAAAATCATGAATTTGGTTCACCATGATCTATGCCTAGATCTTAATGATTGCTACATGGGATGATTTTGTGGATAAATGAAGGAATGGATGAATGAAACCCAGTGTCATAATCAGGTCTGTGTGGTTCCAAAGCCTACAAGATTTTCAGATATAAACGGCTGCTTTTCACTGAAGCTTATTCCAATAGAAGGGATTGTCCTATTGCCAATGTCTTCAGAAACAAGAGTGAAGAAGTTGACTTTGTGAGAAGTGCTATTTCTGAATAAAAATATGTGATTATATTCACTTCACTTTGCAAATTACCCAGCTGATAAATCAATCAAACAATCAAGTAAGTCAAAGCTAAATTAATCTTTAAGGCAATTTTGCTTTCCAGATCACAAGTAAATATGCATGAAATTTAAGAAGCATATTTTAGGACGAAAGCACCCCTCCTCCATCCCGAAAGTCAATCATGGGCCACACTGCTTTAAATTATAGGAAACAACTTTTCATATATTTTCCTAGAGAAAATTATTTCCCTAAGGCGATATTCCTTCAGATATATTTCAGAAGACAAACTCATGGGAAATAGTGGTCACCTATTTGAAGCTAATTATTAGAATTTGAAAGGAAAGAGACTCAAATTTAACTTTTATAGGATATACATTTTGAGTCTTCTTAAGAAAAACATTTGGAAGAGGCGTTTTCCTAATAAGGAAGACCTGAGCCACACAAAAAAATCTATTTGTTTCTGTTACTGGAGTCTAGCATCATAATTAATTTTCAGCTTCTTCCATTTAGTCCAAATTCAGCTGTGAACTTAGAGGCTGAATGGTCTACTAAAAAGCACTGCAAATGGATACAAATTTCTGGTCTGCCTCTAATTAAAGGCAAGTTTGGATAATAAACTAGACCTTCCAAATATCAGTTTTCCCATCTGTAATATGGGACTAAAAGTGTCTGATTGGCTAATTTACAGAGTTGTTTTAAACATAAAATCAGGCAATATAATTATAAAATTATTTGGTAAGAATGTGAAAGCACTATACAAATGCAAAATTGTATGGTGCTTTCACATTTCTTACCAAATAATTTTATATTTATATTTATATCATCATTGCCTGTTCCCCTAAAAGATACTTCTAATCCATTCCCATCCAGAAAGATGAAGGATCTTCAAATAGTCACAGTTGCTGTTGGGTTTTCTTAGTCTCATCCTCTTACGGAAACACAGGATTGAGTGGCTCTTCAAGAATCCTCCAGGCTCACTACCCTTAAGCACCCTGGGAAGAAAATTGTCTTCACTCATCTTACAAAGCTCTAGAGTTGCAGAGAGCTTCTAGACAGTCCTGAAGTTTTGAACCTCTGTGAAGCTACTAGAATCATGTATCCTCTGGAGATTTGAGTGTTGATTCTCAAATCCTGAGGTAGAAACTTTCAGGTGTATCTTTCCCAAAGCATACGTCAAGAAAATCATGGCCAGGATTAGCTTGGGGGGTATCTTTCAAACCAGGAAGGCCCCTGAATTTTGGCATTTGGTCTATGGCTCTTTTCAGACGGATAAACTTCAACTGCAGCATCCTCCCTCTGGACTCCACCCTGGTCTAAGATGATGGTTAGAAACAGCCCTGACTCCCACAGAGCCGATCTCCAGCCTTGGGCTGAAGTGGATAATCAGCTCTGGTCAGGGCCTCCCCCAATCAGGACACTTCTGGAATTGGCTCTGAGTTAGATGTTTAGATGGTATGTGGGGAGGACAGGCAGAGCACAGACAGCCACTATGAAGTCCTCAGAGAAGTCCATGGTTTTCGGTTCCAGGTTCACATTTGAGGATCACCTGGAGGAAGGTAACAGAGGGCAGTGGCAATGTTTACCAACAGAAAAAATAGTTACCATCTATTTATTTAACACTTCTCACATGCCGGGAACTTTATTTTTTTTTTTTTTATTTTTTTTTTTTTTGAGACAGAGTCTCACTTTATTGCCCAGGCTAGAGTGAGTGCCATGGCGTCAGCCTACCTCACAGCAACCTCAAACTCCTGGGCTCAAGCAATCCTGCTGCCTCAGCCTCCCAAGTAGCTGGGACTACAGGCATGTGCCACCATGCCCGGCTAATTTTTTCTATATATATTAGTTGGCCAATTAATTTCTTTGTATTTATAGTAGAGATGGGGTCTCGCTCTTGCTCAGGCTGGTCTCGAACTCCTGAGCTCAAACGATCCGCCCACCTCGGCCTCCCAGAGAGCTAGGATTACAGGCTTGAGCCACCGCGCCCCGGGAACTTTAAATACTTTATCTTATTTATTCTTCGTAACAATTAACCCTGCTAAGTAAATATTATGGTACTTCTTTTACAGATGAATAAACTGAGGCATAGAGTCCCGTTTATGAAGAATATTTACTGAGCACCTATTATTTTTCAGACACTGAGAATTTAGTGACGAGTGTGGCGCATTATTGTTGAAGAACTTAACAGCCAAGAGGAGATCAGATAACTCCCTCACTGTCAAATACATTGTTTCTAAGGGGAATTAAGAACCAGAATTTAAACAGTGATGTGTTTAGCTTGGAGTCTTGGCCTTTATTCATTCATCTGTTCATTCATTCAGTCAACAGTAAAGTACTGAGCACCTACTATGTGCCAGGCACTTTGCCAGGGGCTGGGCATATAAAATGATGAGTCAAACCAGGCACACTTGGTTCCTGCCCTCATGGAACTCACCCCTCTCTTGTGCTACCACGCGGTCTGCCCACCAGTGAAAAACGGCTCTGTCCCTCCTCTGCCAGGCAGCTATAGCTCTAGGGCTACGTTACTTAGGATGGTTCTCTAAGGCCCTAGTTCATTCCAGTTATGTCAGTCGCCATAGTGGGGACATTTCTAGCTTATTTTTCTTTCCATTTATGGACACAATCATTTTCTTTGTTAGAGAAAATGCTGATTCTGGAAAGATGAGATCATATATAAATGGGAGGAATATAAGTAAATAAAAGGGATGAATGTCCTGTGTCCTCCCCAGCGGGTCAGCCTTTGGTCCTCCATGAATGACATGGATCCTTATGGACTGAGGGCAGCAGAGGATTGACTCTGCCTCTGGGGCTGCGTCAGTCCCCACGGCATCTGCACACATCACCGTGGCGTCAGCTGCCCACGCGTCACGTGGTCTCCGCTCATGTTTCTCGGGCCAGGTTAGCAGGAAGGCCAGCGGCGTGTGTCCACATCTGATCGGCGTGCAAGTGACGCAGGGACTCGGCGGGCAGGAAGCTGGGAGCTCTGCGCTCAAGCCCCGCTCCCTGCACACAGCAAGGGGGTGAGCAGCCCCCCGGCGCCCTCTGTCGGCTGCTTCACGCAACTGTCATCTCTCCAAGAGCCCTCTTCAGATTCTTTTTTGTTCCACTTTCCTGTAGCTTTTTGATTTCAGGATTAATTACAGGACTAAATTGCATATCACTAATCCTTGCATTGCAGATTATATAATTTTATTTCTGTCCATAGTGTTCAGAAAGGAAACTGGTGATGTCATCATTTCCTATTCATACCAAAGAGGTGGACTGATGTGTGTGAGGCTCTGGGAGGAAGACTGTAGTCAGTGTCATGCTTTTTTTGTCATCTCTCTGGCTCTGTGTCATCTCTCACACTCTGTAGAGTGTGTTGCTGTCCTTCCTCCTGGCTTTACCCACCTCTCTGGTGTCCCATAAAAGCCCATTCATCTCCATCCCAAGGGAGGGCTGGATATCCCCTCATATTCTGGGGTTTGCCCACAACAGCACTGAACCGTTTGCTTTGTTGTTTACTCAGCTCTTTTCTGTAATTCTCCCAGAGCAATATGCTAGTTTTTGCTCTGCATGTCACAGCACAAGCCACTCAAGTGTTTTGCTGTTTGGATGAATGGATATCTACCCACCTCAACCACTGCTATTCCACAACAAACAGGTACCAATGACGAAGATGGAATTTGTCTTAAATTGCTTTCAGGCCAAATTTAGCCTTGATGGTTGGGGTTGCCAGATTTAAGCTTGAAAACATCAGGGGAAATTCTCAGCCTACGTCCTGTCACATAACACAATTTAATAAACATTTATTTCCTTCTTTCCTTGGAAGAAGTCATTCAGCCTGAACCGTCTTAGAGAGTGTCCATTCTTAGAAATGAATGAGCCTGTACCCAAGATAAGAGGAATCAGAACTCAGCTTGTAAACATTGCCACCTTTCCAAAGAGCAGCTCTGACAATCCAATATGGCAGAATTTGTGAGACAACAGAAACCTGGAGCTGAAGCAGCCCTTGAAGATAATCTCTATTGACTCTTATGCAACTTGACAAGCTTTAAATACATGCGTAAATTTTAAAATAAGCAGAGGATTTAATGGTAGCTTCCAGAGATTCCATCTTGGCTTTTTCTCAAAGGGAAGTGGCCTGGCCTAGGGAAAAGGGCACAGGTGCTGCAGTCAGGTGCACTCGAATCTGAATTCTGCGGCACTTTCTGGTTGTGGGACCTAGTGCCAAGGAAGTCAATAACGTCTCTGACCCTTCTTTTGCTCATTTGCAAACTGGGAAAATAAATACCGATCACTGGAGATTGCTGGGAAAGTTAAATGACTTTAGGTCTGGCACGTAGTAAGCACCATAGTAAGTTTCTTGTCGCATACATGAACATCACTGTATCAGATAGGCTCAAAAGATGAGCTATTGACCTATCATGTCATCAAGAATAGGAAAGGATTCAGGAGATGGCTTTGCTAACCATACTAAAACTGTAATTTTGTTAAAGGATAATCTGCTTCCACTGGTAGAAGTACATTTCCTAATAAATAAGGCAATAGAATGACATTTTTTCTGTGGTCATGAGTGATTAAATTCCATTTCTTCTGTGTAAAGAGCCTTGCTTTGCTCTGTACTGTATCCATACAGTATTTTTTCTTTTAATTTGCCAGCATTTTTGAATACCTATCATGTACTTCTCTAAGTATTTTACATACATTTTTCTCATTTAAGACTCCCAATAATCCTATGGAGCGGTATTATTATTCCAGTATTACTGATGAAGCTCAGTGAAATTAGTGACTTTCCTGAGGCTACACACATTTGCCTGATTCTAAGTCCCCTCCTGATCTTAGAGGGTACGTGTATGTGTGGATCTCTGAAATGTGGCCTTTCTATGTACATGACACTTGCTTATGTTTATCATAAATGCACTGTGAGTTATTTCTCCCAAGATAAAGGTAACTGCTACTCAATAGTTATTTCTTGGATAAATGAATCTTCTCTTTCTCATCAGATAATCAGCCATATGTCTTCATGTTAATAGCAACATCCATGGAATGGAATTTTCCCTCAGGGGCAAAAATCTTACTTTCATTTTTACTAAGCTAACCATGTCAGACAAAGATCTGGATATTCCATTTGACACTCAGTAAGTATCATGTTTATTCTCTTCTTGCAAGCCTTGAATTTGGCCCTTGTCTGCCTTCCCAGCCTCTATGCTCACAACTTCTTCACATTCCAGCCATACTGTGCTTATTCTAGTTCTTGAAGGCACCATGCTTCTCCATCCTTGGGGTCTTCACAGGCTGTTCCATCTGCCTGGAACATTGGCCCCTTCCCAAAGAGTTGTATTCCGCCCACTCTCCAAGTCTTAGCTTAAATAGAAAAACTTTCTCCAGAAAACCTCTCTGACTCTGTTTCAGTTATCCATAGCTGTGTAACAAACCTCCTCAAAACTTAGTGGCTTAAAACAATGACCACTCATTTGCTCATGGATCTACAATGGAGTTGGGCTTGGTTGGGGAAAGCAGTTTTCTGCTCCACAAGGTACTAGCCCAGCTTGGCTGATGCTTGATGATCCAAGATGGCTTCACTCACATGTCTGGCATCCCAGCTGGGATGGCAGGCTGGGCCCCACTCTCTCTCCATGAGATTTCTACAGCTGGACTTCTTTATATGGTGGTTGGCTTCTAGGAGTTGAAAATAGAAGCTGCAAGGCATTTTAATGACTATGCTTGGAATTCACATGGTGTCCCTTCTGCCACATCCTACTGATCACAGCACATCACAGGGCTAGCTCAGATTCAAGGGGAGGGGAAATTGCTCTCATCTCTTGGAGTGGCAGGTGCTTAGAGGGTTGGGAGGCAAAGCTGGTGGCCTTCTTTGCAGCAATCTTCTATGTGCTCCTAGACTAGGTTAGTTCTATTAATATTATATAGAGCACCACCTCCTTCTCTGTAAAACTGAGTGCACTTGTATGTATTTATTCAATGTCTATCTACATTCTGCCATCACCTCCCACCCCAGCCTATAAAATCTATTAGAACAGAAATCCTGTCTATGTTCATGGCTAATTATAAATATAGGATGACTACACAGGAACCAAGACGTAAAAATAAAATAAAATAAAATAAATAAATAAATATAGGATGAATGAATGAATGAGTAGGTGAACATGTATACCATAGACCAGGCATACAGTACAGTTAGCACATAGGTGATATGTGTAGTTTTCCTTTCTTGGTGATCATAAGTTTGATATTTAAAGTTATAGCACTTCCTCTTCTCTTGAAATACTGACACACATCTCATTGGCAATCTCTAAGGGCACAGACAAGCTTAGAGTCCTCAGGAGTGCTTGGAAAATTCTTACCTCTCTAGGCAATGCCTTTTCTGGGAGGGAAAGGCAATGATCATAGTTGTTAGCAATCGTCTTAAAGTTACTGCTGTTTTGGTGCTTGAAAGGTCTTCACTGCAGTATTAGCATAACTTGCCTTGCTGATGTTTGTCTGTACATGCCTGTTTTGAAAACACATTGGAAAAATCCCTTCCCCCATCCCCATCTGTCCCTTTTTGCTTTTAATATTAGCAAAAACCAGATGGGGGCTTTAAGAGAACAACAAAACCAAACATGGCTATGCCGCATTCGTGGGAGTTTGTTTCAGAAGCTCACATTTCAAATGTTAAATTAACTGCAGGCTTGTAAGAGTAAGAGTGAAAAAGAAAATTCTTAAAGCCAGAAAATTAAAACAAGAGTAAGTCAGGGGAATCAATCAATGTGCATTTCTTTTATGTTTTTTTCCATGAAAACAGAACAGGATGTGAGGCACAGGGAAATTGGGACTTTTTCAGCCAGAACAGGGCTTGAAAAATCTGGTTTTGACCTATGAGTCATTTGATGCCAAATCTGGAGTCTATGCTGGTCTCTGGCCATCTCCTCAGCCTTCATCTGCCTGACCAGCTGAGCTGGGCCAAGGCAGATGACAAGCAGAAATTGGATTATCAGCCACTCTTGCATTGTGTCTTATATGTTCTTCTCCATATTGATCATGCTTAGGTGCCAGGAATATTTGCAAACATTCCTAAGATTAAATGAGTATCTGTTGGCATTATTCACTGTGATTTAAAAAAAAAACAAAAAAAAAACCCAATATAGTAAGAATGAACCCTAAGTTGACTCAAATTCACGTAAGAAAAAAATATATATATATATACACATACAGGTATGTGTGTGTTTATTTATATATATTTAACTTTATTTTTCAGCAGTTTGAAAAGATAGCTCTGAGCTAGAAGAATGCAGGCAAGCATCGCTTCTTAGCCTCACAGACCAAACACTCAGCATCTGAGATCTGAGAATGACATGTTTTTCATTTGGCTTTCTAGGCCTGAGTTCAGCATTTATTTCTTTATAAATACATATAAACAAAGTCTCCAGGCAACCATCATGAAATAAAAGCAACTAGTTCTGAAAAGCAGAATAATGACATTCATTTTAGTCTCTTTTTTTGCTACTTAGAGAATCTCTCCCATTCTATACCACTCCCACCCACCACCCATACACATTCCCCAATAAAAATAATACAATCTTATAGGATTTTTCACCACCAAAGAGGGAAAAATTTCTTGAGCCTCAACATGTTAAATATCAGCGGCAGATGCCTTCACAAAATTCCATCCGATAGTGCCCTGCATTGGCTGGTCTTTCCAACTAAAACACAAATCAATGAATGTGGGAGTTTTCATTGGCTTCTAGCATCATCTGCCTCAGCACAGGTTGCCTTAATTGCTGCACAGTTGCCTAGCAACCTGTCACCAGCCAGCCTCACTCCTTCCTGCTCATTACCTTACCCTGGTCCCCAAAGGTTTTCTCTACTCATTTACCCTGCAGTAGCAGGATTCAAACACCCAACATCCAACAATAAGATTGTGGTGATCCTTGAAAGCCAAGCTGTGGAGTCTCTCTCTAATTTGGGAGGTGATGGAGAGCCACTGTCATTTTGATGCAGAGGAGCAACAAGACCAGAACTGGCTCCTGCTTAGGAGGCTGTGAGGCCACAGACCACAGTCATGACTGTGGGAAGGGAAAACAGGGTGCAGGGAGAGCCACATGGCTGCGTAGAAGCCATGCCAGCTGTGAGGGCCCCCAGATACTCAGGGTGCTGGCACGCTTCGGGCCTGTGGGCATGATGAGTCTGAAGTGCCAGAGGAACAGACAGGCCAAGGGACCCATATCCTCCACAAAGTATCCTCTAGGGGCTTGTCACCAGAGAGACTATTCCAGGAGCTTTGTGACCATGTATGTGACTTCCTTCAAATCACAAAAACACTGTGAAGAAGTAGACACACTGGGACAACGTGTAGTGATTTTCCCAAAGCCCCACTATGCTACCACCCACTCACGGGGCTGTCCCATGTCCCAGGCTGAGCCAAGTGTGGCACCTCCTCCCACCCGCCCCATGATTGGTCTAAGCTGGGCAGGGGTCCTGGGCTAAGGAATCAGCAATTCCCTGGAAACGTCTACAAAGGTCTCTACCTGGAAAGATCTGAGCCTACACAATATTCCCCACCAACGAATGCAGCCTGTCTTCATAAGGAGAGGATAAAACTACTTTTCAAAGGTAAACAAAGACAGGAACCTGACCTGGTGGGGATCCAGGCCAGCCAACTCTGAGGTCAGGCCTTCCTTGGCTGGGTTACATGAGCTAATAGCTTCCTTTTTTTTTTTTCTTTTGGATTAAGCAAGTTCAAGTTAGGTTTCTCTCACTGCAACTTATGAAATCCTGCCTGATATTACATTGAACTGGGGCTCAGAGATTAACTAAATCGCTTATCATCACAATAACATATGTTATGGCACAGGGTTTTGAACCTGGGTTTATCTGGACTCCAAAGCCAGTGTTTTTTCTTTACACCATTTTGCCTCCCAGCTAGTCCCAATTGCTGCTCTCAAGAAAAGGGACAAATAAACAAATGTGTTTGGATCTCTGCACATTGTCCATAATCCTCTAGTAAAGCCATCTGTGACATTTTTAATGCCCAATGCTATGGAAAACAGAAGATCTCTCATTTTCCAAGTGTTTTCCATTCTCTCCAGGCAGTAACTCTTCTGCCCGCCCCAGCTTTACAAGCAAAACACCTGCTTTCAGCTTGAGAAGAATCAGAGGACAGGTATTTGCAATCTGCCACTTAAAGGGAGTAGTAGAGACCTCTGTGCTTTGAGGCACAAATCCTCATTAAGGACCACAGCTAGGGATGGAGAAAGTCCTGAATGGGGCAAGCGTCCACCCCCCAGCTCTCCAAGAAGCAGGAGCTGACTCAGCATTGAAGAGAGCATGGCTGGGGATGTGGCCGTTGCATCAGCTCACAAAAGCCACTCTCTTGAGCACTCCCATTAGCCTGACTCAGCTCCAGCAACAGTCAACCTTTGAGCCTGTTGGTTCCAACTTTCAGATTCACAAGTTTCAGGACACATACTGCTTGGCACAACACACATCAAGGGCCAACTCCTAAATTAAGCACCTATGGTGAGGACTAGGGTCACATAGGCAGCTGGGACCACGGGGGCCAGAAGAGGGAGGGTGGAGGTGAGTCAAGTGGTCACCCCAGGAGATGTCCACCACAGCATGAAGGTGGGCCCTGGAGGCAGTGACAAGGTCTGTCACCTACAGTGCAGGCAGGGCCACAGTAGATCATGGCACTAAGAGATCACTGCAGATGCCACTTGTTTGTGAGCAAATGGGAGACACAACCTGGGGACCCAGGGGATGTGATGGACATGAGGACAGTAGTCACAATGATCAGTTACTCAGCCTGCACGGGCATAGCCCTGTCCTAAGCTCTTTACTCACACTCACTAACTCATTTAATCCTCACCACCGCCCTGTACAACAGGTGCTATTACACTGCACAACTGAGTAAGTAAATCAAGCACAGAGATAGAGAGCAACTGACCCAAGGTTGCATGCAGGGAAGAGCTGGGTCTTGGCTTTGAACCCAGACACTATAACCCAGAGGTCCTGTTCTTAACCAGTATTTTGCTCAGCAACTGGGATGATGAAATAGGGTTGTTACTCTTATGGTGGCCCCATTTGCAGCCAGATTACAGTCAGGCCTGCTGGGGCCACTGTGTTTGTATTTCGCTGTTGCTATTGTTTCAGATAAGCCTTATTCACCACTTGACAAAACATGTTCAAGGCAAAATTTAAACAGAATGACCTAGAAAGGCTTAACTCTTCAGGCCCCACATATGTCCTTACATGTGAAATTGTTCACACTCTTGTAGCTGTAACAGTCTTTCTCTATTACAACCCCATCCAGATAATACCAACCCTACCCCATAACATGTAAACAATCTGTTCCATATATGGATGCTTGACTGTGTCCTTGGCAACCAGGGTATGGATGTGTGTATTCACACGACCACCCTGTCCTTTCTAGAGGATAGCATACACCTGGAGGATAATGTACACCTGTTGGGATTTCATATTTGGAAGTTGCTGCTATTGTTGCTTTGAGTTTTTCTTCTGGCATTCATCTTCTTAGTCCAGATGGCATTTATTTTGGACTGAACTTTAGGCTATGCTCATATCCGTCTGCTAGGGGCATTTCTAATCCCACAAGTGTGGATTTTCATACATGCATCCACAGTGGGGAAGGGGGCTGGGGGGTCAGGAAGCAGCTTCTACAGGAGGGTTTTTAAACAAGTCAACCACTAGAGGGAGCTGCAGAGGAGCATCTTCAGGGAACGGAGCAATTCCCTGTAGGAGCATCCCCAGTGAGTCAATGGATAATAAGGTCTTTACCAAAGAAAGAATATGGTCTGGGGCTACATTTCTGTCATGAAGAAGATTTGCCATCTACTTCCTGCATGTTTGGCTAATTACATTTTCTCAGCTCTCCTTAATTATACACACCAGATGCTTTATGACTAGAAATAGCATCAAAGACAAATCGTCTATGACGACAAGGCATAAATTGAAAGAAAACAACAAATTAAGTAGTCTAGTCACTGTCACACTTCACTCACCGCAGTCCATCTTCTCAATTCAATTAGTTTTAGTACTGAGTGCAGTGGTAATAAGCATCTTTAAAAATCGCAGCCAGAGTATTTTGGTTGCTTTCATTTCTTGTTTTGATTTTTTTTTCCTTTTTCTGAAATAAGCACTAAAGGAAAAATTAGGATTTGGAAATTCTAATTTCCAAATCCTTTAATGGAAAAATTCATCAGCTAAAAGATGGGGTACAGAAAAATCCCTTGGTAGAGCTCATTTTTAAAATTAATTTTTAATTATACAAGTAATAAATGAATATGTTATCCTTGTAAAAAATAAATTATGGGTATGGTTAAAGTCCCCTTTGAACAACACCTACCACCCTCCATCTCCCCAGAGATTATCATGATTTCCTCTTTGTGTGTTTTCTTCCAGGGCGTATTCTAATTATTAACATAGGTGGTGGCATGCCATTGGAAGAACAGGCTTTCCTTATACCCTTTGTACAGCCAGGGTTACGTCAGTCCTTACAAGGTACTAGAAATAGTACTAGACTTGGATTTGAGTATTATCCCGCATTTGAATCCCGACTCTGTTCCCTGTTACATGGCTGGCTTTGGGCAAGCCATGTAAGTACTCTACAAACAGACTTGGCAAAACCTACTTCAGATATTTGTTCATTTGTATTCTACAAATATTTACTGAATTCCTTCTAAGTACCAGGCACCTGGACAAAGCCCTGGTCTAAGGCAGCTTGCAAAGAAGTAAACAGGCCACAAAAGTGCAGTGTGATCAGGATCATGGCATGGAGGTGGACGTGCTCTGGGGAAGGGTTCCAGGAGAGGGCTGTGGCCAAGCTGCCATCTGAGGGGTAAGGAGGGGTTAAGCAAAGAGGAGTCTGGGGGTCGATGCATGAGAGAAGGGGGTGGGTTGAGACAGTTTTCCAGCAGAGGAGACATCATGCCCAAAGGTTCACTGGCTAAAGAGAGTAAGGTGAACTTTAGGAATTTTTTTAAAAGTTCAGTAAGCTAAAATATGATCGAAACAAAGAATTTGAAGGGGGCATAACTAGAGATGAAGTGGGAGAACTTGGCAAGGACCATAAGATACCATGTAAAGGAGTAGGGTTGGATCCGGTGGAAAATGGGGAGCCACTGAATTTAACCAAGTCCTCGCTGTGTTCAGATCTGCCCTGGAAATAGTAAGTGCTATTATTAATACATCATATCCCTTTAGGCAATATAACCAGCACCGTCATCAACTGTGATGGCTATCTAAGAATCCATTTTTATGAGGAGGAGGAGAAAGAGGAGGCTGGCTGTAGTGGGTGTTGTGACAGTTGCCAACAGTCCTATGGAATCAACGTTCTTTCACCCCGAACTCTCCCTTGCAGTTGTGCCTTTATAGTCACACTGCGGCTTTCATGTTTTCCCTTCCCTAAAACCAGAGACCTGAGAAATTAGTAAAATGGGGAAAGACAGTGAGATTTCGGGAACCCAGAAGCCAGAGACGCAGGGGTCCCAGGTCATGGCCGGTCCTGTGCTATCGTGTGAACTCATGCTGCCCAGCTGTGGCCCTGGTGCCTGCACGAGTTGGAGCACCTAGCTAGGGGAGCCGGGCTCCCTCACGCTCATACTGTGGGACTCCCAGAGCCTTTCTGATCTCTCTGTGTATGTTTCAGGCCAGGAACAGGAAATTAGAGGGGGCGCCAAAGGCCTGCAATTTGCACTGTGAGACCTTGTCCAGGCCACTCCTCATTTCTCCTCGTTACCCTCCCCACATCTTCAGTGTCCGTCCTTAACCTGGTAGGGGAGGGGTCATTTAAGAAGATAGTGGACATGATTATCTTTTCCAGCTCAGATGTGATTCTGCATTTGGTGACCCTGCCCAAAGCCAGCTCAGTAGGAGCCAGGGGCTCTCACTTGTGGGGGTTGGAAAGTGCACTGCACCAGGCCCTGTTAGATGCCTACCTGAGGATGCAGCCACAGAAGCAACCAGCAGGGAGTTGGGGTAAATTGTCCTGGGACCTTTTGAAATAGTAATTGATGCATCTTCCCTTGGTTTCATCATCAAAACCAAACCAGACTTACTGTGCTAGGGAAGGGAAGACACAAAGGAAGCCCTTGAGAACAGTCAGCTTTGAGTCCCCATCGAGTCTTAAAGTCATGGCTTTCAATTGCAAGAACCAAGCCCTAGGGTGGAAAGTGGGGAGGGGTAGATTTCTTTGGATTCAAAAAGCTTTGCTTTAAATATCTGGTGCCAAACCTGGAAGATTCAAATCCTAGAGCAGGGGTCAGCAAACTTTTTCTGTGAGGACCAAATAGTAAATGTGTTAAGCTTTGCAGACTGTACAGTTCTTGTCTCAATTACTCAACTCTGTAGCAGGCAGCTCATAGACAATAACTCAGCAAATGGGTGTGACGGTGTTCCAATAAAACTTCTTCTACAAAAGCAGGCAGCAGCCAGATTTGGCACACCAACCACAGTTTTCCAATCCTGACCTAGAGTGTACGTCAGAAACCAGAGAGCAGAGAAGAATAAAGATCCTTTTGTGGGCTGAGAAAAACACCTCGGAAGGGATTGGAAAAGGAAAGCAAGAAAGTTTAAATGCTAGTGTGGTGTTCGTCTCTTTGCCCTCACCTCAGTGTTGAAACTGGGTGGCAGAGGGAATTGGTGACAAGGTCCTGAACATGCTTGGACATTTGGGAATAGAAGGCCCTTGTGCCCAGCACATCCTGCCTGCAACTCTAGGAGACAGTCCAAAAAGCACACATCCCACGTAGGATGGCCACAAGAGAGCAGAAAAGGCATGTGTTGTGTTTAGCAAAGACGGTCTGTGCCGGCCCTCCCACAACTCTAGGCCTTCCTTGGCTCCCACAGGGCAGAAGAAACCTGAACTTTGTACCCATTCAAGTAGAGGCATGGAATGGTAGGTGGCTCTGGATACCCCAGGGCTGGCTGGGAGGATGGGGAGGGAGGAGGTGAACAGACCCCACAGCAGAGCCAGGAAGTGGGCAGCACAGAGGGAAATCACCACTGGCTGGAGCCGAATGGATGCTTTAGTCGGCAGAGGAAGCCCACCAGCTCCCAGGACAGTACCCAAGACAAGCCTTACTCAGAGAAAGGACACATGGCGTCACTTGTGGATGCCTAGGAAGAAGAGCCCATGGAGACCAATGTCTCTTTCCTGATACCACATATAATGATGTCTGATACCCAAACCCCAGTTTAGATTACTGATGGGCAGGAGGGAAGAAGGGAAAGGAGGAATACAGATATAGTCTGAGTATTAAACCCAAAGAGACATATAATCTAAACCAGAAGTGATGGAATTACCTTGAATTGGCAAGATTAGTTTTTCTACCACAGGCTAGGAAGAAGGGATTATCTGAGCTGGATTCATGCACTGGAAAATAAAGTTATATCTGGGAGCACCAGACTTTGTGACTGTGAGATTTAACACGAGTACTTAGGAAAAGAAGCAAAGAAATCAAAGCAAGTGCATGAAAAGGGGGCAGGCTCTTAGGGCAGGCAGGGTTTGGACCTCAGAGATGAAT